>OZ018334.1:44679585-44939283 GCA_963969495.1 Ceratothoa steindachneri
AAATGAGGTGAACAGCTGTGGAATGTTCAGATATTCGATGGAATCCTCTTTTTCTTTGACGAACCCGTTTGTACTGGATGACCCAGAAATCCCAATTGTTGGTATTGTCTGTTGGCTCCCGCCTCGACATTGGCACAGCGAAAGGCATTCCTTTCCTCAAAATTTAAACTTGCACACCACAACTACCTTCTATGACTGGTGGAACAATACTGATGGGCAATGGGACTGTGAGAGTGGTAAGAATCACAATGCGGCCAGCCTGTTTCAACCTGTTGTTACATGTAGGGGTATCTTAAAAATTAGATAAAACAAATACTCTAACCATGGTATTCATTATGAGGGACCTAAGAATAGTTGGAAATTGCTACTCTAGTCTCGTAAGCATTTTAATTTTTGACCAGTGTTGATTTAATAAAAAATATTACAAAGATATTTTACTAGATTATTTTCTTATTCTTTTTAAGGTGAATTCAATAGCCTTTACGGGCACTTTTGTTTACGTCAAAGCAGATTTCCTCTTCTCCTATAGGATTAATCAACAGAATATCAGCGGCCTTGAAATTAATTACGTATGGGATTGTAGGTAATTTTCTGATGTATTACAAGGTAAAGATGTTTAAAACATTTTAATTTTCTGATTTTATTTGATTGGTCTGTACATGACTTATAACAAACCTTTACTATCCTCCAGGGGGCTAGCGATACCCATAACACTGGTCTGCGTCATAAATGTTCCTGAGGGTTTCATAGGTGATTCTAAATGAAATCTGTCTCATAAATCCAGATCAAGCATTCATATTGCTCAATCAGGTCTAGTTTTTAAGATACAGACCAAGCTCCCTAGATGGCGTTAGAGAGCTCAGTCTCTAGCTGACCGCGAGCGCGAGTGGTTGTGTGTTGCTTGCTCACTCTCCAACTAAGTGTTGGTTTTTTAATCCATGACTTTTCTCATCTATGAACAGTGTTTAAAGTGTATTTCTAAAACTTTATTTATCCCTGTGAATTTTTTTGCAGGCAAATACATTAGAAAAACTCCTTATATTTCATAAAAATGAATAGAAAGTGTAAAAACAGTCCTGATAGATTTTGTTTTGTTTGTGGAAAGGTAACTTTTAGTGACCAGCAATGCACTATAACGCCGTTAGTAAAGTTCCTTTACAATGCATATTTTGGAATAAAGCTAGCTGATCAAGACAAAAACTTTGCTCCACATATGTGCTGCAAAGCCTGTGTCATAGCCTTAGGACGCTGGAGTGAGGGCAAAACGAACTGTTTGTCATTTGGTGTACCTATGGTGTGGAGAGAAGGCAAGGACCACATTACAGACTGCTATTTTTGCATGACAAATCTTAAAGGTGAGATAATTACTTTAACAATATAGTCCTTGACAAATCTAGAAATGTTTAACAAATCTTTTGGTAGCCTATTAAAATTGTAATTGTGTATAAAAATAGTGTATTATGCTGGTAGAAAAATTGTGGTTAAATTGTATATAAAAATTGATTGTATTTAAAAATTGTAATTTCACCTGGTATGAAAAATGTGTATAAAAATGTGGAAACGAGGGTCGAGTGAATTAAAAGTATGTAAATTAATTATGTGAAACTTTTTTTCAGGTGTCAATAAGAAGAACAAACACACTGTAGTCTATCCTGATGTTCCTTCTGCCATTAAACCACAACCACATGGTCCAGGAGTTCCAGTTCCTTCTCCACCTTAAAATACTGAGCTACAAGACAATATAGAAGATATAGAAGTATCTGACACTGACACTTCAGTGACATATCAGCCTACGTCTACAATGACTTTGCCAAGACCACTCACTCAAGGTCAATTAAATGACTTGACTAGAGATCTTGGTCTTTCTAAAGAGAACGCACAACTTCTTGCATCCCGTCTTAGTGAGAGCAACCTCTTCTCTCAAGAAACTACATACTTTTGGTTCAGAAATAGAGACGAAGAGTTTCGAAAGTTCTTTGCAGTTGATTCTTGCAGCTCTTTGGTGTATTGCAATGATGTAAAAGGTTTAATTGAGGCACTTGGCGTTCCTTACCAACCAAGTGAATGGAGGCTCTTTATTGATTCTTCTAGCAGAAGTTTGAAGGCAGTACTCTTAAATATTGGCAATAAAATGGCATCTGTACCTATTGGCCATTCAGTTCAGTTAACAGAAAGCTACGAAAATATAAAAGTATTGATTAATACAATCAAGTACTCTAACCAGAACTGGTTAATATGTGGTGATCTCAAGGTAAGATATATTTTACTTTATTAAACTTGCTAAATATTTCAAGGAATGTTTGTTTCTAAATATCAATGACAGAAGGATATTATACACATATTAGTTTCTCCCTACTCCTAATAAACTTGGTGAAAATTGCCTATGCAAAAAATAGAAGTTCTTAGAAACCATGTACATCAATATGCATCAATATGTTTTCTTTCAGGTTGTGTGCCTTCTTCTTGGGATGCAAGGAGGCTACACAAAATATCCATGCTTCATGTGCTTATGGGATAGCCGGGCGGATAGTCTTCACTATAAGCAAAAAGACTGGCCATCTCGAGAGGCATTCCAAAATGGCTGCCACAATGTGGTAGCTCAACTTCTAGTCCCTCCCAAAAATGTTTTACTGCCTCCTCTTCATATAAAGCTTGGCCTGATAAAGAACTTTGTCAAAGCACTAAATAAAGAAGGCCAAGCTTTTAAGTATCTACTGCAAAAATTCCCACAGATCAGTGATGCCAAGCTCCATGCAGGCATATTTGATGGTCCCCAAATTAGAACTCTGTTAAAGGACAAGCATTTTTAGACCAATATGGAAGCCAGTGAACAAGAAGCATTGCGAGCGTTTAGTAAAGTAATCGACGGTTTTCTGGGAAATAAAAGAAGCTCAGAATATATCTCACATGTAAATGAGCTTATGAAAAGCTTCGAAAAAATGGGAGCTCGCATGTCGATAAAAATGCATTTTATCCAGTCACATCTTGACTATTTCCCGGCAAACTGTGGAGATTATAGCGAGGAACAAGGAGAAAGATTTCACCACGACATAAAGACGATGGAGACAAAATATCAAGGACGCTGGGACATCAACATGTTAGCTGACTATTGCTGGTGTCTTAAACGCGACAAACCAACATCGCTTCACAAGCGAAAGTCATCAAGGACTTCTTTTCTTGGAAAATAGTTTCTTTGCACTCCTGGGTAAGCTCATAAGTAGTCTGTAAGTTTGAAATTAATTAAAAGAAAGTCGAATTGAGTCGGTATTTTTATTATAAGTAATTGTAATTTATTAAATAACTTTTATATAAATAAGGGATTTTTTCGAAAATGGCCCTTTTCTAAAAACAGTAGTGCGCTGTATCTCAAAAACCGAACCAGATTGAGCAAAATGAATGTCATATTTCAATTTAGGAGAACAATTTCGTTAGGAATTACTAAAGAAAACCGCATGAACAGAAATCTTTTTTCAAACGCAGGCCTGCCTGTGTAATTGTTTAACTTTTAAAGTATATATCCATAAAATCTCTGAGGTTAAGGATTCAATGCTGATGTTAGTTATTTTTCTTCTTACTATTCCTTATGCTCCATTTTACAAGATAACAATAAAAATTATTCCGATTCCAGTATTGGACATTGTTATCAGCCTTTAATATTTTATAGCGTTGGTTACGTTACTGTATGTATTCGTTAATCTAGTTATTTATCAAAGGCTTTTTTAAAATCCAGTGAAAAGTTTGCGTTTATATAGAAAAAAAAGCTCACTTTTTATAATAAAATTTTTGAAACGGTGCATTTTTGTGCATTACCATTGTTGTACATTTAGTCTTAATCTTCATTCTTTGAGTGATCGCGGAACGCTGAAAATTTCAAGAATTAAAGTGTAGAATTATTTGAGAACATTTTTAATGATCTGAGAAATATGACTGTTTAAACGAATTCTGCAATGATCACGATTCCCAATAATTTGGCAACATGTACATTGTCTACTATTTGTTTCAGCCATGTTCAAACTCAAATCCAATAGATTATGGTTGTAATTTTGTTCATAAATTCTTTGACAAAGAATATTATTTATAAATTTATGAAACATTTTCGTTCCATTTCTGCTAAATCCTTATCAAATTCTACTTTCGGTAAATTAAAGCGTTTCATAGGAGCTTTGTTTTATGGGTAACGAAAGAAGAAAGTGTTTGAAAAAGGGAAATATGGTAGTTTTCATGTTCTTTGGTTGTCCTTTAGAGAACAAGGATATTAATTTTTGCATGATTTATTTCCATTTATGTAGTTCGAAGATTAATAATTTAATTTATATTATATTCCTCATTATCAAGACTAGTTCGTATTTCAAATATAACTTATAATATAATTGATGCGGCATTTTATTCAGGTTTATTATAGGAATATTATTTAGACAACTCGTTGAAGTTACTTAGATTTGAAGAAGTATTTATTTATTAATTAAATAAGTAATATAGTTTATCCATGTTCTACCACTAGACTACCAATTTCAACTATGTTTTTTAAAAAATGAATCACTTAATTCATAAAATGAGAGTAATCTGATTCAGCTAAGAATTCAGCTTAAGAATTTCAAAATAGACTATTTATAAGAATCGTCCCATAATAAGGTTTAATATGGTTCGAGTCTTGTTTATTTTCGGACAAATTCCTTGTGCAAAAAAATAATATTATATATAGCACCATCATTTCGTCTCGAATAATAAACCTACTCATAAATGATTCACATTTTACTCAATTAACTTTCTTCATAAAATAATTATATTTCAATTTATTTAATAGCAAATTATTTTATATTTTCAAATGAAGCCTTGCACTCCTTCCTATATAATATTTATTATAGCATTGATATCAAAGTTTTCTGTTTGAAATAACGCCTTTGTTCATCGGTGTCATTTCACAAACTTCGCTAATTTTTAATTAACGTTAGATTTTTTGTTTACGGTTTTTCGCAGTGACTCTCATGAGTTATTGAAGAAAGTTCCCTTCATAGCAAAGCTTGGTGTATTGCTATGTTGTCCTCTCTTTTCCTAAAATTTTCGAAGAAAAAATTCTGTAGACTTTATGAAAACACATGGATCACGATAGAGATCATTAGGTAGAATTATATTTATTTACTAATAAACCACTGGAACTGCCGCAACTTTTGATCTAAAGTTAGCAGCCAAAGATAAAAAATGAGAAAATTCTGGGTTCATATTTTATCATTTTAAACTATTCTTGCTATGAACAAGGTAAAAGATGATAAAACAGATATATAATTTTCTGGGGTTTATTTTTGTCTTGCGTCACACAGACTGAAATGGATAATGTTTCTACCTATTCCTCTTTAGGCCAAACTAAACAAAATTACTTTATACTAGCAAGAACATTTTCTTTTTCTTGGATATGGCTCGAATCTTTCACTATTTTTCTATTTTCAAAGTTTTAATATCGTTTATTTAGCAGGAGAGTAAAATCATTATCAATCTACAAAAAACTAGTTTCTTTCATTATTTTCAATGCGTTATATTGTAGAATCGTGTAGGTAAACAATGCATACCTTTTCAAGAAATAATTAAGGGTTAATCAATGAGGGCCACGCCCAAACAGATTAGATCGCGTATATTTCTATCACAACAACTTTATACGTTTTGTAAGAGAAGGTACAAGCTTTCAAAAATTAATGTAAGATATTGTTAAAAGGTTATCTAAATTTTTATCAATAAAAACAATGTTATTTGCATATAAGCAATTAATTAGGAAGAGGGAAGTGCCCATATTGATTCGAACGCTTAACCATTTTGTAGATAGAACCTAGATTGTTTGAATATCATTTAATCTCAGTACAATTTCTTGTATGTTGGGTTATTCATGTTACAGTTATCCCTCAGTTAACATGTTTAAGGAAGGTTTCACGCATATCTATGTCCGTGAGATGATGGTAAACCTGCGCCACCAAGAAGGACTTTCAATTGGAACCATTGTAGAGAATGGCAAACGCTTTAAAGCTGTAGTACATAATATTCAGTTAACATATTGGAAAACAGGCTTATGTGAGGTTGGTTAATTAAACGGTAGGCCACTGTTAACCCAAAAAAGTCAAGACCATCCTATTCCCTAAATTATACAAAGACCGTTTCTTCATGAATGCAGAAAGTTTCCGAAAAATTTTACCATCAATATCTCCCTGTAATCTGGGGAAGTCTGCAATAGAAACACAATCTTTACTTTCTCACACTCGTGGTCATACCATTGATGATCCGATGAACTAGAAGACTTGCCTTGCCTTAGTCAGTGAGCTGTTACATGGACGGAATTCCAATGGAGACAAGTATATTTCACTGACTAGTAAAACCTGAATTTGTTAAGCTCGTATGGCACGAGCTTTCTTCGTCGTTTCGCAGGCGCAAAAATTATGTCAATTGCATAAAACAAGTGTGAATTTGTGGAAAGTACGTGCCATGCTCTAGAGAGTGAGCTCCGTAAGGGGCGCGGCGATTTGCGATCCTGGCCGGCGTGCTGACGGGATCCAGCGCTCAGTCCGGCCCTAGCCTAGCCACTCATGGCCAGCCTCTAATTTCACAGGGTAGATGCTGACCTTCTTCTCAAGCCAACCGTCCCGGATCGGGGCTGAGGGGGGAGGGGACAATGTTCCCTAACCCCGGAGCTCCGGTTCGGGATGGGTTTTTTTTAACAACCTGCTTCTTCCCCACCCATACCTTCCTCACATCCCTTTTCCTCTCCTCTCCGTAATTCTATCCATTTTTACGCCGCGTCTAAGGTGCAGCCGCCATGCCGATGGACTGCCAGGCCACCAGGCGGGAGGGGTGGTCCCAAATGGCGGCGCGGGCTCTACCAGGCCTGTAAGCACCTCTTTCAGTGCAGGCGAATGCGAGAGGTGATGAGCGGTTGCATCCCGTAATAAAAAGAAAGTCACCATGCACAATGATGAGTCCAACCAAAAAAACCCTTTAACTCCCCATGTAGAAACGAAGGAGCTGCTCACGGGCAGCTCCACAGAAAAAAATGGAGGTTCGCCCCCCTGTGCTTGCGCAGGGGACCCTCCATATCTCTTCAACGGGTGTAGGGGAATCCCCCTCACCCCCTTCTCTGGAGGTGCTTGCGGGCACCTCCCTTTTTCCAGCGATGGTCCCCTCTTTTCTTTCCAAGGGGACTGCCAAGAAAGCCAGCAGGCAACCCTTAGCCAGCCGCTCCCCATCGAAGCGGCTCGGTAGGGCAAACCCCCATAGGGGGGAGAGGGAAGCCAGGACCCTTCAGGCGCTTCCCTTAAAAGATCTGCTAACAAGAATCTTGAACCTTGCTGGGGTCAAGGCCTGTCCTCCCCACAAAAGACTGGTGACGCTGCCAAGGGGACCTGCGATGACCTGGGAGGGGATGTCCGAACTGGAGGCCCCTCCTGTGATAGACATGGTCCTTGAGGAAACCCAGCCTCAGACGGTAGGGCCTTCCATGGGGGGGAATCCGAGCTCGGCGCCAAGCACCGAACCTGAATCCGCCCCTATGCAAGGTCCTCCTCAAACGGCTGGGGATTCTGAGGCAGTACAGGGAGGGAAGGGATCTCCTCCGGATAATACCCCTGCGACCACCATGACTTTCTCCATTTTGGAGAAGGACCTGGCTGAGGCCGGTCCATCTGGCCTAGGGGCTTCTACCGGCGGAGGGGAAAAGCGGGTATATTCCCCGCCCTCCTCTCCAAAAAAGAAAAAGGATAAAAGGACGAAAAAGACTAAGAAGGCTCAGGGCTCCTCTGTTTCCGCTGGGGCTGTGGAGACGGATGGGTCTGCTGCAACTTTGGCAAGTGACCAAGCCAAGACTGGCACATCTGGCCCCTCTGCCCCTCCGGTTGCGGAGCCCCTGACTAAGACCAAAAGTGCACAGGGAGGCGCCTCGATGACATCGGGGCCCCTCATTGAGAGGTTACCTGGCGTTTTTGAGCCCGCTGGCTTCAAACGCTTTCTCGTTATTCGCTCTACTAAAAAGCACCATGTTGTCCAAGGGCAACATGATCCATCAGAGAGAGGAGAGGATTACCTAGTGCAATTGGTAGAGAGCCGAAGGTGACCCGTTTTTCAGGCGGGAGCCTTCTGGCGAATGCGATGAATCCCGCCAAGGCGGCCAAGATAAGTGCTCTTCGGACACTTAATGGAACCCAGTGAGTGTGACGCCGCACTCTACCATGAACTTTGTGAAAGGAGTAGTCTATGTGAGGGAACTCGTTGACTACTCCATTGAGGACATCACCCTAGAGCTGGCCGACCTTGGGTGGTCAAAGTCGAACGTGTGATGAGAAAGCATGGAGGGGCCTCGAGAAACACCCCTACACTCTTCGTCACGTTCGACTGTGACAAGCTCCCTGAGTCAGTGCGTGCCGGTTGGTACCGCTACCGCGTGAAGGCATTCGTGCAACTTCTGCGGCGGTGCTATTACTGTCACCACCTCGGCCATACGAATCGCTCATGTAGACGTGCTTAGTCGGGGTCACCCCAAGTCTGTGTAAATTGCTCCAAGTTCGCACACGATAAGTCCAAATCGTGAGGGGCCAAGTGTGTCAATTGCAGAGAGCTGTACTCCGCTTCTTCAAAGCAATGTGGTGCATATCTCCTTGAGAAAAAAATCCTGGCCGTTCATGCCCAGGATCGACTCTCATTCTGCAAGGCTCTGCCTGGGACGTCCTATGCCTCAACAGTTAGAAAGGCATCCTCTGCTTATGGCCCATCCAGGCCAACGAGCACGGTTGTTTCCGCGCCCATTTGGAGCCCTTCTGTGGGCTCTACCCATCCTGGGCGCTTCCCTGGTAAAGCTGGTTGCAAAAATGGTTCATACCCAGCCCCGGTTAAATGCAGGGCTCCCCCCTCTTCCCCCAGCGTGACCGTTTCCCGTAAGGCGAAAAAGCCACGTGCCTCCACCAAGTCGTTAGACACACCGGAGGCAACAACCCTAAAGATGGTCGCTAGGGTCTCTTCGGGGGTTCCTAAAGCTGTCCCCGGAAAGGAGGACAGCAACAGAGGAGCTTCGGCTCCTTCGCCTACGCCCCGAGGTGGATCGAATGGCTCGGAGACGGTGGTTCCTCTAAAAGTGGGCCCCTCGCCTCCGAAGCAGCAACGCCCACCTAAGGTTTTGAGGCAGAAGGAGGAAAATACTCGCATGGCGAGCCCAACCTCCCCCAATAAGTCCTAGAAGGCAACAGCGCCTTCAGCGCTTTGTCCGGCCAACAGCGCCCGGGGTTTTGCCCCCGGAAAACGTACGGCCATTCCCGTGAGGGTCTTCAGTTCGAGGAGGGCCATCACGTCTCCTCCGAGCTAGGCCTGGAAGGCATATTCCTTCAATAGAATTGCCGTGGACTCCGGGCCAACTGGGAGGAGCTGCGGAGGCTTGTCTGGTCCCGTTCCCAGTTAGCTATCTTTTTGCAGGAGACCATGCTAGTCGCGTGCCCCCTGCCTGCCATCCCGGGGTATAAGGGTGTTGCGACCCCACCACCGCGGAATGGCCGGGCTGGGGGATGCTCGGTTTACACCCGGCATGATGTCTCCGTTCTTCCTTTCTCTTTACATACCTCCTTTCAGGCAGTTGCTGTGCAGCTGCACCTGGATAGGAGGTATACTATCATTTCTGCGTACATTTCACCGTCAGCTAACTTCGACGCGGGGGAATTCCGCCGCGTCGTGGCCCTGTTGCCGATGCCCTATTTCTTGCTTGGAGATCTGAACGGCAGGCATCCTCTCTGGGGAGATTACTCCATAAATCCCAGGGGACAAGTCCTTGCTGATCTGATCGAAGAGCTTGAGATGGGTGTCATAAACGTGGGTGAGTTTACGCATCACTGTCCGTGAACCGCTTCATTTTCTTGCCTTGACCTATCTCTGTGCTCTTCGGATGCACAGCCTGATTTTGATTGTGGGGTGGTCGATGACCTTTATGGTAGTGATCACTTTCCCATTCGAATATCATTTTCAGGGCAACTGCCGCCTGAGAGGCCACCTTGGTGGTGCTTGGCGCGGGCGCGGGCGCGGTGGCCTGCATTTCAGGAAATTACTGAATTCTCTATCTCAGTCGAGGAGTTTAGGTCGGTAGATGAGGCCGTTGAGTTCTTCTCCGGCAACCTTATCGCCATGGGCCTGACTACTATTCCTAGGACGTCTGGCCGTTTTGCACGCCGACAACTTCCATGGTGGTCGGCCGAGTGTAAGACGGCCCTCAAACAGAAGCGGTATGCCTACATGCGCTATAAGCGCCGCCCGAACGATTTCACTTTCGCTGAATTTCGTCAAACTAGAGCTAGGTTCCGGTATATATAGAAAGCACGCCTGCCGCTCTTCTTGGACCGCATACGTGTCTTCACTTAACGGGAAGACCCCTTTAGCTGAGGTGTGGAGGCGAGTCAAAAGGATTCGGGGCAAGTTCTCGCAGGACCCCCCTCCCGTTCTCCAGGAGAATGGGACCGCAATCTCGGACCCCGCGTCCGTGGCGGAATCCTCAGCGACCGCTTTTTCCGCATTCTCTAGCCGTGATGCTGCTCCGCCAGCATTCAATGCACGTCATGATGTCGCGGAAGGCCGCTGGCTGAACTTTACCTCCAGAGGTGGAGAACCCTTCAACGACAAGTTTACTGTGAGTGAGTTGCGTTCCGCTCTCGCTTCGTGCGCGGACACCGCCCATGGTCCGGACGATGTCCCGTACGCCATGCTTCAACCCTGGTTGAGCGAAGCATAGCTTTTCTCTAAGATTTGTTCAACAGGATCTGGGTGGAAGGTCTTCTTCCAATCTCCGTGGAATTGCTACTGTGCTTGCCTTGCGCAAACCGGGGAGAGAGATCACTCTACTCTGACCGGTTTCGTTTCTGCCCAATCTTTTTAACCTCTTGCGTGTGTAAGTTGATGGAAAAATTGGTAAATGTTAGATTAGCCTTTTTCCTGGACAGCGGAGGCCATCTGTCTTTCGCACATTGCAGCTTTCGCAAGTTCCACTCCACGTCGGATGCTCTGTTGCGACTGGAAAATGTCGTCTGCGAGGCTTTCCTTCGTAGACAGCACTACGCCACGGTGTTTTTCG
The DNA here is from genome assembly GCA_963969495.1 of Ceratothoa steindachneri. Classification (NCBI taxonomy): domain Eukaryota; kingdom Metazoa; phylum Arthropoda; class Malacostraca; order Isopoda; family Cymothoidae; genus Ceratothoa; species Ceratothoa steindachneri. The sequence goes on from OZ018334.1 coordinate 44,690,660, forward strand.
ATCTGGAGAAGGCCTATGACACCGCATGGCGATACGGTATCATGGAGACTCTCCACACGATGGGGGCGAGGGGACGCCTCCCAATGTTTATATCTAAATTTTTGAGAGAACGTCGATTCCGCGTACGGGTGGGGGGAGCCCTCTCCGGCCCAAAGGAGCAGGAAGAGGGTTTCCGGCAGCATCAACGGCATCACATCAGTGCTGCCGGAAGATGTTCTCGCTACGCTCTACGTGAACGACCTTTCGATCTCTTTTGGCGCGGCCCAGATGCAAACTCTAGAGCGTCGACTCCAACAGGCATTGAACCGCGTCTCTCGCTATGCCGAAGCGCACAGGTTTCGGTTTGCTTTTTCCAAGACTAAGTTGGTGCACTTCTGCCGCCATCCACGGCTTCCCCCCGACCCAGATTTGTTTCTTAATGGGGTTGGCTTGGATGTGGTTAAGTCGTACCGTCTCCTTGGTCTTGTATTCGACCGACGCTTCACCTGGGAGGCTCATATTCGCAGCCTCAGGGTTGCTTGTACCCGCGCCATGGACATTCTCCGTTCCGTGACGTTCAGCGCTTGGGGCACTGATAGGGCTACTGCCCTAATTTTTTATCGATCCTTTGTTCGTTTGAAGCTCGACTACGGATGCGAGTTTTATTCATCCGCAGCCGAGCGTTTATTGCGGAAGGTGGATTTAATCCACCACACCGGCCTTCGCCTTGCGACCGGTGCCTTCCGCACTTTCCCCATTGAGAGCCTGTTGGTCGATGCTGGGGAGATGCCACTCGCTCTGCGCCGCGTGCAGTGCATCACTCGCCTGTACGCGCGAGCCCGGCGTCTCCCTCAGTCGCCAACATCTCTCACTGCATCCGCAGCTGATCTTGATGGTGTCTATGCCGCCGAGAGACGCCAGTCATACCCTAAGCCCTTTGGGTTTAGGGCTAGGAAACTCCTTCGAGAGGTAAATATAGCTCTCGGGCTGGTGGCGCCCCTGGTTCTGCCCAGGATGCCACCCTGGAGGGTACCACATTTGGCTATTTGTCGCCACGCCTCTGGTCCCAAAGCTTGTACTGCGCCGGGAGTATTGCGTTCAACCTTTTTAGAGCAAACATCGTGTCACGCTGGAACCGTGCCAGTGTATACGGATGGCTCCAAGTCCCAAGAGGGGGTCGGCTTCCACGCCGTATCCCCTCTGTTTGAAGTCAGCGGGGCTCCACCAGGCGCTGCGTCGGTCTTCACGGCCGAGCTGGTGGCAATACACTACTGCGTACGGGAGATTACGCGACGTGCCCGGTTCGGAGACCGGATTGTGATCTATAGCGACTCACAAAGCGCCTTGAGTGCTCTCGGGGCATTGGAATCTCCGCATCCCCTGGTTCGCGATATCCGTGACGCCACGGTTTTGGCGAGCAGGGCAGATGTCGAGATTATCTTCTGCTGGGTTCCTGGACATGTAGCAATTGCGGGGAATGAGCGTGCTGATAAGGGCGCCAAAGAGTCCGCGAGGACTCTGCGACCGGACCAGCGTTTCGCTCTTCCTCACACCGACTACATGGCAGGAGTACGGGCAGCTCTTCGGACTGCTTGGCAAAGAAGATGGGAGACGGTCGAAGGGAACTTAAAGTTGCCTGCCATTGCCTTTCGACTGTTCCCATGGACCTCTCCCTCAATGCCGCGGCGGCTTCAGGTTGCTTTCTGTCGTCTCCGAATCGGACACACTCGTGTGACGCATCGCTATTTGATGGAGCGCTCGCCTGTGCCCTATTGCAACGACTGCGTCGTCTCCCAGACTGTTCGGCACATTCTTGTCGAATGTCCCAGTCTGGGCGATCTTCGCACACGATACCTGTCCCGGTACCGGGATGGGTGGGGTCGCTACCGCCTGTTCCTTGTACTCGGGACAGATTCGCGCACATCGACTTACGGCTTTCTTGACTTTTTGGAGGAGGCCGGCCTTCTCCCTTGTATTTAACTTGTTGTTTTTTTTTGGTTATTGCTGTTTGTTTTTGTTTGGTTTTTTGTAGGTCACAGGCTCCTACGCAGGGGGGAGAGGGACTTCCCCCCCTCCGACGCCGGAGCTTGCTCCCTGATTGTTATCCCCTTTTTATTGTTGTTTCTGTTAAAATTTTTATTTTAAAGTAGCCCTAGAACTGGGGTGTTTGTTTGCGGTGACTTATGCCCAAGTGGGCAGTCGCCAGAGAGCCCCTTGAAAAAAAAATAAAAAAATCTAGGGTGTGAGTTCGGTAGAAGGCATTGGCAGAGTTAGGCGCCAAAGGGGTACAATCAATGCACGAGTTTACACGAATTTTCTGTGTCATGAGATGTCAAACTCTCGTTGAGAATAAATACTTGTATACTAAATAATCATTACATAACTTGAAAAAATGTTTCTCATTAATATTTTGATTATATAAAAATTAGAAATTTGCTTACGCTGTTGTTCGGATCATTTTGGACACTTCGATATCTTCAGGAAATTACTCATCGGCTGATTCCTTTCGTTTAAGGGAGCAAACTTATTTTCCTCTATTTATAGTCAGGTCTCGTACACCAATTTGGAAAAAATAAATTTTCTCTAGGAAATGTTATGGAAGATAATGTGATAAAAAAAGCTGTTCTAAACTTTTTGACAGTAATCTATATGAGTTGATATCCTTTTCCTCCTTCGTTATATCAAATTAAACTTTACTCTTTAGGTTAAGTTGAAATGAGGTGAAATTGTGGTATTTGCATGATGCAGATTGCGGGGAATATAAAGTACGCGGAGAAACTTTCCAACCGAACGCAGTAGTTTTTCAATGAATCAAATATTGCACCTGCGGCCGTCATTTGTAATGATGCAGGAGCATACACTATCTGTTGCAAGGGAAGGATTTATTTGGTTAAGGTGCTTAAATTAGGCGTTGAAATTGTTTCACTTATAGATTTTTAGTACCTGGTTCATTATTATCTCGCACCTCAAAATTAATAACATTCTTTCCATCTCACTGAATGAAAGTGATAGCTTTCTGAAAAAGAACACTACATTTAGGAGTAGGAATGTTTTTTTATCTTTGTTCAAGCGATTACTTTCGGCAAGAGGACAGAGTTCAACAGCCAGCGCTTAACTTATTTTCTCCAAGCTGCTAAATCAACACGGGAAACGAGCTTTAACTCTAGCCGATACCAGTTGGCTAGCAATTCCACGCCTTTGATCTATCCCACTTTATTCCATAATGGGATGTAGTTCTCTTATATGCTTTCATTTTTTTGTGTTTTTCACTAAGTCTGTAACAAGATAATGTAATATATGAACCCATTTCTTGTAACATTTCTCCAATTTGTCTTTGAAATTATATGTATTATATCGAAACCCTTCAGTTAATAAAATCTTAGGGAAAGTACATTGATTTCCTACTATCCTTGTTAAGATCGAAGCCTTAAACAGTCAATGAGTTTTAGGGGGCTTAATAGGAAGTTAAAAAAGAAGAGAAAACGAATATATTACAAATCAAAAAGATTTATACGAAAAGTATTAGGCAAATTTAGTTGTCGCTATCACTAAAAGCTTTAGGATGAAATTAACACCCGAAACGTCCTTGTTATCAAGAAATGAAATGAATTTCCTTCTCTACGTCCTTTAGTTTATCCTTGAAATTAAATTGAATCTTTGTAAGTGCATCCCAAGACAATCTCTATATATATTAGAAAATATCGTATTAACACGATATATATTCACTGCAAAACACAATAATAACACAATATTTTAATCCGATTTAATTTAGAAAAAACAGATCTAGTTTCGGCTTGTTGATGCAATTGTAACCTGTGTAATAAAATGCAAGGCAAGCGACTCCAGTATATAAAGGCAAACAAAAGACTTAATAAAGTGAAAACAGAGGCAAGAAACTGGAAAACAAAAAAGTATGGCGTGGATCCGGGTATAAATTACTAATAACAATGAAGAAATGGTTCTGGCGATTTATTTATGAGTTTGGCGAAATTATTCGAGATATATTTGTTGAATTTGTAGTTCCCTTCCCATAAATTAAATTTACCGACATTGTTAATGAAGTGTGATTTTGCAATTCTCCTCTCTTTTAATTGTTTGATTTATAAATAATTTGTGTTTAGTTGAAATAAATTATATGGTCATAATTTTGCATGTGAACGAAGAGACTTGAAGAAGTTGCACCACTTCTTATATATGTTTGGTGTTCTTTTATTTTTTTTAAGGTCATTTTAATATGAGATGTTGCTCCTTCACTAGAGGCGGAAAATTTATAGGGGTTGAAATCGAGCCCTTGAGTTTCGTTGAAACGAGAGTAGAGCCCTTTTTTTCGTATGCCATCAAGTTTGCCTTTGTTTGCGATCTCTTACCGATTTAGAACCGAATGCATTCGAACCTGACCAGGTTATTACATGTTCTAATCCCTCTTCCAGGCTCGAATGCGGGGCTCGAGTGTTCATTCTCAGACCTGAAATGGCCGAAAAAGCAATTGAGAATTACCATGGGTCATGTACGTTTCAATGGCCTGGCACTGATCGGTATTCACAACTAAATTGATGTTAGAATAGACAGTGTAATTAATGGATTTGCCCCAAAGGAACAGGAGCTTGAAGTTCCTGTGAAATTCCGTGACTAATGATGTGAGTTGGATACAACTATTAACCCCTTCAGACCCGTTTAGATTTATTTTCCTTTTGTAAAACTTACTTGTATTTTCCTATTCAGAAAAAGATATGTAATAATATAGAATATATATAACAGAGTTTTAAAGCATGGCAATCGAATGTTCCTTATATAATACATCTGTAAAATGCAGGTAAATTCCAATGTAGTAAAGGGTGTTCCATTAAAACAAATCGAGGTTAGCACTAAATAAAACTGTTATTGGTGAAAATATATTGATTTCATTATGGCATCATGTTAGGTGAGTCAGGGCAATTATGTGTGGAAAATAATATCGCCTAAATGTCCGCCAAGGCTTCAACGGCAGACCTACACTCGATGGTCAAAATTTTTGCTGACGTCTATGCATAGTTGCTCCTCGATCTCACCAATACCCTTTATTATCTCATCCTACAGCTGTTGAAATGTTGTTAGCTTATTGGCATAGACCTTACTTTTAAGATGAGCACAAAGGAAGAAATCTAAAGGCGTCAAGTCACACGATCGTGGTGGCCAATTGACCTCGCTGTTTCGAGAGATGATGCGACCTGGGAACTTCTCATTCAATAAGACCATTGTTGCATTGGCTGTATGGCATGTGGCGCTGTCCTTTTAAAACTAAGAATCTTCGACATCGATAGAATTCAATTCAGGCCATAAAAAGTTGGTTATCATGGCACGGTATTGCTCGCCTGTCACCGTAACAGAATTCCTGGCATCATTTTCGAAGAAATACGGCCCAATGATTCCGCTCTCAAAAAATGCACACCAAACAATGACCTTTTGTGGATGTAGTGATTTTTTAACAATCTTCCTAAGATTTTCATCAGCCCAAATGAGACAATTCTGCTTATTAACGAATCCACCAAGATGAAAATGGGCTTCATCACTACAGATGATATTTTGCGAAAAATCATCATCGGCTTGTCTTTGCTCGTGCACCCAATTGAAGAATGTAAGGCGCTTCAAATGGTCAGCAGTCTTCAGTTCTTGTGTCAATTTAATTTTATAAGCGGGTAGAGACAAATCTTTTGTCAAAATTCAATGTAACGTTCTTGTGGAGAGGTTCAATTCCTGCGCGCGATGACCAATAGAGGTGTCTGGATCTTCGGCCACATTCTCGCGCACTGCAGCAATGTTTTCAGCTGAACGGCGTAAACGAGCACGCAATGGCGTTTTCCTATCTGCCACCGACTCCGTTTGTTTGAATTTAAGAACAATTTACCCAATTGCACTCTCGATTGGTTGATAATGTTGACAAAAAATCGCAAAGTGCCTGAAATGCGTTTGTGTTTCAACTTCCATCTTTATAATAGGTTTTGATAACTTTAACACGTTGATCAATTGTTAATCTTTCCATGGTTGAAATTGCCAAAGACTGACGTTGTTAAATCTGAAAGAAAAAGAAAAAATCATTAGACGGCTAAACTTAACTCATATTTAAAATCGGTCCAAGTTATTGGAACACCCTTTATTAAATTCAGTAAAATACCTTAAAAGAGGTAAACTACAATAAACCTAATGTATGATGTGTGGATAAAAGTCGAATATGGCAGAGACAGGGCGTTTACTTGTGTGTGGTTAACTGTTATTTATTATCAATGCTGTATAAGATAACTATTACTAATGATCAATGCCCTTCTCTCAGAGAGAAGAATTCATGTTAGCTCCGGTCCATAATTTTAATCATGGATCCGCCAGTTTATCCACTCCTAGACTTCATGTACTTAAACAAAGAGGGGATAGTTCAGCGGCAAACAGCAGCGTGCCATCGGTCTCGAGTTCCCTTTAAATTCTACAAGGAGCAACAGATGTTGTGACCACCACTTAGAGCCTACATAAACCTAATCTTGCATTCATGTGACGTGTTAGTTATGCCGTTTCCACCCAAGATTTGGCCTCTCCATTTTCAGCGATCTGTGAACATCGCTCGAAAGGATTTGGGTTATCTGTTTATAGGTTTGCGATCCACTTGGATAATCGATGCCAAATCAATTTGTGGTAATTCACCGCGCTATATATTGTCGTACGTGATACAAAACACCTATCTAATCACTCTCGGAAATTCATTGTTTATACTGAGAGAAAAAAAGAGATGTAGTTGCTCTACAAAATGAGAAATTTAATTACTTAAATCCATTGAAAATAAAAAAATAAAAATAAATTAGAAAAGACCTGTTCTACGCTCTCGAGGGGCAAATGTACGTGGAAATTGATGTCATTGCGCTGGGGCCACCTCTTGGTGTCCTCTTTACCCATCTCAACATAGGTTCAGCTGAGAAGGATAGCACACAAACCTCCCCTCTACGTGCGCTATATTGAGGGCCTTCTTTTAATACAGATAACTTCGAGCAGGTTAATGCCCTAGTGGAGATTTTCAAGAGCAACTCTTGTTTAAACTTCACCCACGAAACAGGAGATTAGGGATCATTTCTTTCCTTGATATTCTCATTTCCACTCGTGAGTCTAAATTTAAGACCCAATTGTACCTTAAAGCCACAAAGTAGTGTTCTGCTTAAACGGTTCCTTAGAGTGTCCTGAACACTACAAAAGATCCGTGATTAATCTTTTAGTCAACAAGGAATTTTCCCATTACTCCTGAAGAGTTTTCCGCATTCTAGTTAATAATGCATAGCCATAGGAATCTATAGAAACCACTACACAGAAAGAAATGGACTTGGCCGCCGCTATTCGGCTTGCTCTACATCGAAGAATAATACCATCGACCTTTATTATAAAGCCACTATGAACACAGGCTATCCTGGAGAGAAAATGTCTCTCAAAGTCATTTTATACTGAAACGTCACTCCAACCGAACCTAATACAGATATCAACTAATAATATATCACGAGACAAAGAGAACTAGTAATTACATTATAAAGAACAGCTGTCTTCCTCCGACTAGCCAACTCCAGGATACTAACGTCGTGTATGAATATTCGTGCGAAGTCTGTGAATGCGAACACCGCAATTCCATGTACATAGGCGTGACCTTCACAGCCATGCCGAAGCCCATGGTTGCTCATTTACAAGAGGGAGCAATTAAGAAACCACCAAGTCTCAGGGCGTGACTCTAACCCGTGAAATGATCAACAGGAACACCTCCCTCATTCTGCTACTCCAAACTCCGGGAGACTTGGAATGTCCTAAACCTTCATCATCCAAATAAATAAACCAACAATTAACGTGCAGCTTCAGCCAGATACCATCCTTTCGATTCCCGGGTGTCTTCCTGGTGACCGTCACTAATACCAACAAAAATTATTTGTACTTTAATTTTCCTTGAATGTAATCGGTCGATTTTGTATCGCGGATTTTTAATTTTTACAGCGCTTATGTTCTAATTTTCGCAGCGCTAATGTTCCAATTTTCGCAGCGCTAATGTTCCAATTTTTGCACCGCTTATGTGCAATTTTTTGCACCGCTTATGTTCAATTTTTGCAGCCCCTATGTTGAAATTTTTGCAGCGCTTACGTCGTTTAAATATTTCCGCGCTTATGTTCAATTCTTTAAGCGATTATGCTCAATTTTTGCATATATATATATATATATATATATATATATATATATATATAGTACTATCCTGTACCAAATATGTCCAGAGGTTTAAGGATACCTATAATACAATACAATTAAGATATAGGACCCTTGTATTGAAAAATATATAACTATATAAAAGGTGTCACAACATTCATCTAGGCATTATAAAATGTAATAGCGTCAGATTTTCATACTTTTATTTCTCTTCTTTCAGAACTTAGAGTAACATAGGGAAATTACCCATGGAGAAATTCCTTCCGATCAAACAGCAAAACTCCTGGAATTTTATTATAGATTTAACCAATCCATCATTCGAACTCGAAGAAAATCCAGTATACACTTCAATATCAGGAAAAGACCATCATATTTCATGATTCGTCAGTTGATTCAACATTTTACGAAATATTTTTCATAAGTGAGTCACCCCGATCAAGAAGACGACGTATGTACAGTCCGTTCACAGACGGATCGTAAACGTGAATGAGGCAGTGTTAAACAGGAACCACGAACATCGATTCGCAGAGATCTGAACACTTGAGGATATCTCAGACGTCTTTGGCCGCATACTAAATGAAGATTTCCACCTGTAGCTATAAAAAGTGCAAATGGTACAGAAGTTGCAACTGAAAAATCCTCCGTAACACTGAAATTCCTTGATCCCGATTCAGAGGCTGGCTACTGATGATTATGAAATCAGGATCTACATATGAGACGCTCGATCAGTTCATGTAGCCACGACGTTGCTCGCTCATAACTAATGGTCCTACGAGTATGCGCGTAAACTGCCGGGCCCGCGTGGTCAAACGTATACTCATGGTAATTAAAATATATGATATTATCTGTTAGGGAGAGGGCGCAAATAATAATAACAATATTCATTATGTAAAGATATATTTGGCCAACAATATAATAATTTCAAACAAAACGAATCTGTATATATTTTCGCTAGATTTCTTCATCTTGTGCAATGCCAAGGGCCTAAAAAGTTGCCAATAAGCTAATTATTAATGACGAAACTCATTTTAGTTTGAACATTCTTGTTGAGAAGCAAAACTGTCACCTCAGGGGATGAGAGAATATTAGGAATATTCATCAATAGAGGTTGCATCCTTAAATTACATTTTTAGTGTGGTGTAACGTCAGAAAAGATCATTGGACTTCTCAGTCTGTAAGAAGTGTGTGAAGAGTTTATAGGCACAAGAGCGATGGCTGATTAGTCTGTGGTTTGAAAGGTTTCTTTGATTTTGTTTTTGTACCGAAGTATAATTGTGATATTGTTCCTGGACTCCAGAATTTGTCTTGCTTAACAAATTGAATAAAGAGCGACGCGACTTATTACAAAATGATATCTCCAGAATTTTTGAGTAAATTTGAACTGAAGTTTCACTGACCTGGGGCTTTTCGCCTTTTCAATTATTTTATTGTAATTTAAAGTTCTGATTTGAAAACAGTTAGCTGATTATTGGGTGTGATCGGTTAGTTGTGGTTCTGAATGGTGCTGTTGCATGACTACAATTTTGATGCTACTCCTTAGTTCTTTTAACTATTTTTTTCTCAACTGTCACTTATTAAACGATCTTCCTCTTTAATAGCTCTTCTATAATATTTTCTCTTAGAAGGATCTTTTTAGCCATTTTATAACGCTTTTCTTCTTCGTTGCTGTCATTCACAATGGTTGCCTTGTATTTACTGATATAAGCTCTTTTTCTTATTAATGGACCTTTTTAATTCTGCTTTGTCAATTAGTTGGTTGATTTTTGTTGCTTTAATGTACTCGTATGTTTACCTCTTCATTAGAATTAGACTTTATTCTCTGAGATTATATTTGTTCTTATTTTGTTTCCTTGAGATTCCCATAAATGTTGATCGTGTGTTTTCTAATGTTATTTTTCATCGCTTGTATATTGATAGTGTTACTGAGGCAAAGGGGATTTTAATTGTATGGTCTCTGTAGATGACGCTGGAATTCTAGAACAATATATTTCTAGATCTCAATGTGCTCAAATTTTTAATCAAAGCACTTTCGTCACTGTTTCTCAATGTTAGTTTTTATGCTACAGCTGAGCCTACTATGATGACTGATTTTGATTATTTTGAACAATAGGACATTACTGACAGTGAGTTTTTGTTGACCAGCAATTTCTTATAATTTGGGCTTCTCAAATGCCATCATTGCTGTTGCTTTGTTTTAAACATAGGAGTAGCAGTTTTGAGGTCTTGGGACACTGAAAATTCAGCCAGAACCTGTTCCTTTTGAACTCAATCCACTAAATAAAAATTTTGCTCGCATAACTCACTACATTACACAACATTTGCCTTATTTTCTGAGATAAAGATGTTAAAATGGGATAGGCTTGTCGAAATAACGATGCTTTTGAAAATTTACGAAATCCTGCTACTCTTTAGCGGTATGTTATATTCAAAATATCCTTCTATAACACAGCATACGTCTTATTAATAAATTAGCAGAGGCCGAAAGGATCTATTAATGATATGATAAGGAGAGAAATTTTATCCATTTGCTAAACGAATAGGGTGTGCAATTTCGAAATGTTACTCAAAGTGTGAGTGGATCACACTTCGTTGATGCAGAAGTCTTGATGCAGATCTGCGAAACTGGGAACTTTAAGGCTGACCTCGTTCTGAAGTACCAATAGTCAATACATAATATGACGACAGGTGTCTGCTGGCATAATGCTTCTGGATCGTAAAAAACCTCAGTCCAGCTACAGCATGATTAGACAGATGTCGGTCAGAATATTGCATTTTCCAGAACGGTCCTTCGCATACTGCCTACACAAGGCTGGAAATCATGTAAAGCCAGGCAGAAGCCGCTGATCAACCTTCAGCAGAAGCTTCATCGACTGGTTCGAGCATGTGCTCGCGACTACTTGACCATGCCTGTGTCTAGTCAACATTCCTGAAGTTTAGATAGATTTAAATTTTTTAATGGTAGAGTAATGTATTTCCTGTTCAGGATAGAATCGTCTTGCCGTTTGTTATAGCAGCATAATTTTAGAAGAGAGGCTAGCTGTCCTAAGTTATTGCATGCTCTCCTCAGCGTGATAACTCTAGAGAATATCCGGTGGACCGTGTCAAAATTTCAGGCAACATTGGTTATTGGAAAACAATATCACGGTGATTGACTGGACATCTCATTCTTTAGTTATGAATCAACTGGGAATTTCTGACAGGACCGAAAACAGGCCTTAAGACGTCATCACACAAACACCAATGAGCAATTAAGGAGGTCATTACCAGGTATCAAACTCATTAGGTATTGCAGCCATGTCAAGAGCATGCCTCGGAAAATAAATGCAATCATCACTGCCAAAGGACGTTTGATATGCTATTGAGATTCCTGTATCAGTTACGTGAAAATGCAGGTTTTTGTCAAATGTTGTTTTTCGTTAATTCTTCTTGATTGATTTGGGCATATAAAACATATTGTAAATTAGTATTTGTTTAGTTATGTAATATAATTTATTACGCTAAATTGTGTCTTGGAATTCTTGAAATATATATATATATATATATATATATATATATATATATATATATATATATATATATATATATGTATACAGTCGACTTTACTTATAAGAAATGCCTTTTATTAGAAACAATCTCCTATAAGGACAAACAACGCTAGTCCTGAATCAAAATTATGTAGCCGTGCTAAATTCATTCGGATATAGGGAACCAGAATCCGCTTACAAGGAGTTAACGTGCACATAGTGCATGTTGACTGTTTATTATTTATTAGATTCCCCCTACAAATTTCGAGGAAAAGACACTCATTAAGGATTATAGATTAAAGTCAAATTTTGGGAAAAATTAAAAAGTTATATTGGAAGCTTGAATTCCTCTTAGTTGTCTGAAACCTTAGGGTGTCGAAAACTGCACCGAAAGAATTTCCCACGAGAAGGCAAACAATACCTGACAGTAAAAATCTCGACTTTGAAAATCATTATTAAAAGAGGTGTAATGCTTAAAAGTAAAAGACTTAAAGAAAAGGCCAAAGTTTGTGCAAAAGAGCTGGGATATTGAGAGTTGCATGCAATTGATGGGTGGTTTTCGAGATTAAAATTTTGCAATCAAATAAGATACAAGAGAGCTCTTGGAAAGACAGCGAGTGTGGATTTACATCTAGCTAAAAATAGGGAGTTTTCAACACTGCCTGAACTTCTAGAACAATACTCTTCTAATGACATCTATAATCCAGACGAGACAGGATTGTACTTTCGTGAAACTTTAGATGGTTCATTCACATTTAGGGCGGTAACTGTCATGTGCTCAACAAAGGCGATGGACCGTATTACAGTTCTAGTTTGTGATAACATGACAGAAAGTGCAAAGAAAGTTATTGGCCAGGCGGTTAAACTTCAATGTTTTAAATGGTTAAGTACTGAGACATTTCCTGTGCTGTATTTCTCAAATAATAAGTCATGGATGGTGTCTGTAATTTTTGCTGAATGGCTAATGAAATGGAATGCGGAACTTCAAAGGTGCAACAGGAAAACTTTGCTTCTTGTGAATAATTGCACTGCCAATTCGCACTTAGAAAGCTTGTAAAGTATTCATATAACTAATACCCCATAACTCATTCAGCCGATGGATATGGGAATCATAAAGAATCCTAAGATGCCTTACCGCTCCACTTTGGTACAGTTCACACTAAAAGCTATTGAATACTGTCACCTTACGTCAGAATCAACAGCGAAAGAAGTAAGTGCCAAAATATTGATTTTGCAAGCAATCGAGTTCTTAGCAAACAGTTGGCCCAGAGTTATGCAGAGCACCCTAGTTAAATGTATAACTATGTATTGCATTATTTTTATGTCTACAAAATATGAATTGAGTGAGTATTATTTGTGTTAAAATACTATAAATAAAAAAATACTTGGATTTTATTTCGCAAATAGAACAGCTCACATTTTAATGTAATAAAATATACTACGAATATCAAATAGATTAGGTAAAGATTATGAACATACTTGGTAAATGTGTTATACATTGAGTCAATTGCCATTCATAAAGACTATAGTAAATATTTTAGCATTGGCTTTTTCTAAAGCTGTATAGAAAAAAAGCATTTGGCACTAATTTCAATAAACATTGAACTTTTGGTTATAAGGCACCACTGCTTATAGGGGTAAAATTTTTGGTATCAATAGGGTCTTTATAAGCGAAGTCAACTGCATATTTTTATAGGGTATCAAAAAATGCATACAAACATTAACAGTTGATAGCACCATTGATGTGTTTTTCCTTTGCAAGTTAAACCAATTAGAATTAATAACATGGATATTTATTCTAGAATGCTAATCAAACTGTGACAAGGCAATTGAATTGCAAAAACATGTTAGAAGGGAGTTTCAAAAAGATCTACTAACACGAGTTACCATTAGACGAATTAGATAAAAGTTTGAAGCCGATGGAATTGTTCAGAATGTTGCAAAGAACAGTTCCGGAAGAGCAATAACATCGTCAATTCCCCAAAGCAAGAAAGAGTACTGGAGACGTATCACCGAACACCAAGAAAATTCTGCGGGAAGCGAGTCGTGTGGAAGGTGTTTCATAATCCTCTGTCCAACTCATTTTGAGGCGCTGTCATTGGAAAATTTACATTCCAAGATTAGTTCATGCTATTAATGAAGATGATCCGGGCCAAAGAGTGGAGTATTGCGATGTGTAGAAGATGCACACATTCCAATAAAGATTGTGTGAAGTGATGAGGCTAACTTTAAATTAAATAAGCCAAATAAACGCCAAAATTGCATCCACTGGGAACCTGAGAATTTGCATGTTATGGCCGAACATCCTCTTAATTTATCAAGAGTTACAGAGGGGTGCAGCTTATCATCGAGAGGATTGATTGGACCTGTTCTTGGACACTGTTGTGACTGGTCCCGTATATTTGAAATTGATGCAACGGTATATCATGTTAACCATTAGAGAAGACTATGAAGATGAGATGTTTTATTTTCAGACAGATGAGGCACCACCACACTACCGTCACGATTTTACTTACATCTTACTTGATGAGATATTGCAAAACAGGTGGATTGGACGAAATCGTTTCCTAGATTATCCCTCACTTTCACCATACCTCACACCACTAGACTTATTTTTATTAGAGATACTTAAAGACAAAGTCTACGAGAGAAAACCTGCAGCAGTCGCTGAATTGAGAGTAGCCATTGAACGAGATTCACATAAATACAAACGAAATGATTCATGATGCGTGCGATTCCAATGCTTCACCTGAACCAGAAGGGACGTCCGTTTGAAAATAGGCGTTGACCAAAAAATGAGATAATGTCCTTAGATTCTATTACATTATGAAAATGAAACGTATTTTAATGAACAGTGACTTTATAATTATTAAAGACTGTATGCATTTTAGGGACACCCTATATATATATATATATATATATATATATATATATATATATATATATACTATATAAAGAGAGAGAGAGAGAATGAGAGAGACTAAAGAGAATTGAAAGAGTTTGAGAAAGGGTGTAATTGGAGAGCGAGTATTGACGGAGAGTAAGAGAGGTAGAATGTGGGTGTGTTCTACTTCATTTGGTTTAATAATTTATAACATATTTATCCTAAGTTTTAAAGGTTTGGAGGAATATGTATGACATACTCTATTTTGATTCTCATAAACTAAATAAACTATGATAAAAGAGATTTGTTGTACCTATATTGCACCATTTATATTCATTGCATGAAGAAAAAATAGAATTAATCAATAGAAGAAGACCGACGTTTCATCAACGAAACACGAGACCTCTTTTATAGCCTAAGAAACCATACTAAGCCTTAACAAATTTGAAAGTGAGCTAATGAGTCATCCAAAATGCACAGCTCACTTAGAGGAATCAGATTGCAAATCTTTTGAGTTTACTGAATCACACGAAGCGAGTGAAGATGTCTGTGACAGAAATGAGTCCAAACTAACTAAAAGAACAAAGTCAAACCTTTTTTACGAACATTGTATTGAAAATTATCTAGAAAGCTAGACATTAGTGATAGAAACTAGTGAAAATTATACTACTTAGTAAATTATTCTATAAATACTTATTTAAATATAGCTAGTTTCAAAGAGTTTTTTATTTATTTTAATAAAAGTAAGATAAACATAAAAAGATGCCGCATTACTTATGGATCAAACTAATATTTCTTCATAGTTTTATTGGTCCGTCTGTTTAATAAGAAATAGGTATAAAATGTATTCCTTTTAAAACATTGATTAGGGCATTTATGAAGATATATATACTGTTTATAGTAAATTTAATTACTTCAAGAAAATGCATGGCAACTATTCTCGCGGTATAGTCAAAGAGAGCATACCGCAAACGTCAGAAACCCATTTGGTCACCACTTTCTCTAAAAAAGATCAAAGTGGTGAAGATAGTGGAAAGGAATGCGATGGATACATACCGTAAGTCTCAAATTCCAGGTCCTATGGAATATCATATATATTTAATATACAAGGGAATATCATATAAAGGCTCCTTAAAGGTAATTCGTAATGAAAGTGGTGCAGTAGGTCAAATGAAATTGTGAGGCTCTTATTTATCTCACTTAGCCAAAAGAGAGTATTTCAGAGCGGACCTCAATTTGCCAACAGACCAAAAGTGAAGCTCGTCCTATAAAGGAGTTCAAAAGGAGTATTTGAGTATATCGAAATAAGAATAAATAACTTCATTATACGCAAGGAAATTTCTTTTCCATAAATCTTCGATCACTATGACGAATGATGACACCTTAATTTGAATTTTTAGCTCAGATAAGTAAATAAAGTCATATTTCTAAGGGATTTAGAATAATTTATGGCAGGAAGAAGGCAGCATTTTTTTATTCAGCTCCTACAATTCTTTGAAAACAACATCACTTGTTACAAAACCATGTGGTTTCTTGCCGCTTTCAAGTTGTTGTTCCACATTTATATAATTTTTACATGAAAATCGAAATGAAAAACAACAACTAAAACGCTACGATCTCGAGAGCACTGGCTGATAAGAGGAATTGGAACGGGGAGTACTTTGTCACATCTACAATCACACCTATGTATATTCGATCAATAATGAACACGAAGTAAGATCCTCCACGTATTGAGTTCAAATATGGAAGATAAAATTAACTCCCAGAAATTCAAAGTCATCCAAATAAACAGATCAGACGAGGGACTTGAACTTCAAATAATGTCTAACGGGTACAAAAAGCATGTCACTAACAGATTAAATCTTGCTGCGAAGGGTATGTAAAAACCTATCGGTTACGTGACTCTCCCTCAATAAAACATAAGAACATACACATCATGTATATAAGAGCCACATTAATATATCCGAAGGCCGTGATGTAGAGAGTAATCCGAAGCTCTAATAAATATGCAAGAAGTGCAAAATAATGAAACCTGTGCATGTATAAGGTTCACATACATGACCCTGTAAGACAAGTCGAACTCTCAATGACAACTTAGGAATACCCGGGGTAAAAATTAACCATGTTACAAGATAGCTATTACCCAGAGGAAAAAATGTACATTCATGATGCACATCTACCGGTGTATACTCAAGGAAGACATATAATATAATGCCAAGAATCAGCCCCCATCAAATGATACTAGAGCTACTAATACAGGAATGAGTATGAGTAAACAAAACAATAAGGAAAAAGAAGATCAGTAAGGGCTGGAACAATATCAACGAAGAAAACCAAAGTTAAAGAAAAACAAACAAAACCAACAAGATAGGGTAAATAAAAGACTTGCAATGCAAATACCTGAAAAATATAATAACTAAGTAATTAGTTTAAAATAACAGGAACGCGATGCCATTATCAACAGGACATTGTGTACCTAATTTCGTCCTATGCTATACCTGTTCACCTCTGTACCTACTAGAACTAGTAATTTGAAATCGTGAAGTTTTTCTCACAATTTATTCATTTTATCCACTTTTATTCACCTAATCTTTATAATCTAATATAATTATCCTCTTTTATTTCTATTATTATCGAAAAATAGGAAAAAAAATAAAAAAACGACGGGAGATTTAGCTTTGAACGTAACTCAAAACACTCCGTATTTCCAGTATGCAAAGACTAACCACAGACGCCCTCTTGCGCTCCTGCTCCTCTTTGCTCTATTCTTGACTTTTTAATAAGAATAGAAATGAGAACAAAAAGCGATATTAGAGGGCAAAGATGGGGAGAAGAAAAGTGGTTAAAATGAAGTAGATTATTTGTGGGGTGAAAGCAGATTTAGCAGAGTTACACACTCTCACCCTTATATATTATACTTAAAATGAGTAAACGTTTAACCGCGCGCTCCCGGCACAACAGATTTGAATTTTTTTCATTAACAAAAATTCTTGTTTTCCCCCCAAAACTAAACCCAGAGTTGGTCTACAACAAAGTGGCCTGACCTTAAAACGGGCTTAAAATTGACTCCAAGTTTGCCTGCAGTAAGGTCCTAGCTCATGGATTTAGTTGCATCCAGTGCTAAGGTTGGTCACGATTTTAAAGAGTTAGGTGTGAACGATTTATCAGTCGCAGTGAGGCGGAGACTTTTGGGAAAATGTTACAAGTCAAGAAGATTTCCTAAAAACCCAAATCTGATCAAGAATACCTTAAAAATAGGCTCGACTTTTTAAAGAAATATTAAGAATCGACTGATAAAGATTGGGCCAGGGTGATATTCTATGAGAAAGCTTCGTTACGCTTATTTGGAGCCTTTGGAATATCACTCGTTAGCATAAACAAAGAGCAGCGTTGCCACGAGTCCCTTGTCGTGCCTAAGGTGAGGCTGCTTCTCATCTAATGGAACTAGAGCACTAACCCTATTCCCTAAGAACACTGCCATGAACTCGAAATGGGACTAAAACGTGCATTATCAGCACTCTTTTCCACCAGTTCAGAATCGATTTGTGTATGATAACCATATTTATAAGCACGATAGTGCACCTTGTTACAAAGCAATAAAAAAGTTCTTCACTAAAAATAACATCAAACTTATGCGACTTCCATCCAAACTCTTTCTTACTGGGCAGTCTGGTTTGGTCAGACATTCTCTCCAAATTTCGGTTTAATATGAATGAATCTTCTTTTCTGCTCGTAATTTCCTTTTCATCCTATTAGTCTTATATGAATTTCAATTAACTATTCCTTCGATGATTACATTGTTAGTGATCTTCAGCAGTGGTAGGACGTGGGGCATGTATATTTTGAAGTTTATTTGGTCTATTTTTTATTTTTAGATTTAAAGGTTATTTTATTTGGTCTCGGTCTCGGTTATTTGTTGATTTTTTACCTGACGTCCTTTTCATCATCTATAAAAATTGAGTCCGTAATAGTTTGTTGTTATTCTTTTCGTGTTCATTGTCCATTTTCCTCGTATGTTGGTACATCTATTCTTCCGTTTGGCGTTGTTGCTTTTCTCGGTTAGTGTTCAATTTAGATAGTTTTCTGATTGTTATTTCTCTAAGGCTCACAATAGTTTGTGTCTACTTTGGGCTACCAATTTTTTAGCTCTTCCGAGTAGGATCCTGTTATAGCCATATCTGCAAAATTTGCAGAAAAAATGCATAATAATTGGTACAGTCTCATTTTTACTTCGAAACACTGCTTTATGTGGGCCTTTCTATAGGTTTATGTTTTCAATGAAACTAAAAAATAATTCAATCTATACTTGCCTGATGTATTGGTCTAAGATTTCGTTTTATTCAAGAGAATAACTTAAGAATCCTCAGATGCCTGGCATTCAAGTTTGTCCTGAGAATAGTTGTATTCTCATCGAGTTTACTTCGTCACCGATATCAGACACTGAGGTAAGGGAGCATAGAAAGGAGGCTGGAAATTACAGGGGGGGGGGGGTTACCTCCATTTTAACTGTAGAGTTGGGTTTAGGTAAATCGATACAGAGTTGAAACTGCGCCTCAAGTATAATGACCATAGACACGCCCAACAGGAGTATGTGTTAGGTCATGCCCTACTACATGCATTTCTTCCGACTATAATTGATGATGAGAGAACCATAACAAAGAGATAGTAAAATTGTGGTTTGGAAATTCTTACAAAGTGATTTTTAAAATTTTGGCTGTGAAGAATTTTGAATTAAATATTTTCGATGCAAGCCTTTTTGGGGGGCAGCTTCGTACCTTTTTATAACCGATGTGCACATAAGGAGTTTAATTTAATGGGGATTTACAAACATGGTTCCCATATCTTAATTAGCGGGAAAGTGGTGTTTCCTCTCGGTTAGACGGAGTGCCCCTGTATATATATATATATATATATATATATATATATATATATATATATATATATATATATATATATATGAAATTAATAACTCACAAATTAGCAGCTGAGGTTCGCAATGAATGCAATGTCCCGCAGGAAAGATGAAAAGGTTCTTCCGAGTACTTTCGAACTTTATTCAGTTCATTCTCAAGGATAACTACAAGAGGTTATAATATAATAAGGGTATAAATAAGCTAGGCTAAGATAAAGGACCGCCTTTAAGAGAAGAAATCACCATTGAGGAAGTAGGAGAGGGATGGGTAAATTAACATTAAGGTCAAATCGAGAAGCAAGAAAGAGCCAAGAACAGAACCAAAAGGCTTAAAATGATTAACAGATAAAGCGATACTCGAAAGAGGGAGATTAGGATAGACACGAGAATTAAATTGATACAAAGGGGAGAGTGACAAGGAGAGAGGAAGAGAAATAAAATAATGTTAATTCAAAATCAATGCAATAATTAAATTGACAAATCGGGTTCCTATAAAAATTGAAAATTGCCTCAGGTTCCTAATTTCTTTGCAATTTTCATTATTATGGGAACCCGATTTGTCAATTTAATTAGTGCATTGATGACGGTGAGAAATGTCTTGGAAAATGCTCCAGAGCTCCAAATGAATGCGCTCGCGAAGAAGAAAATCTCGGTGCCACTTTAGCCAGGGCTGACGAGGAGAATGGTGGCAGAAGCTTGAGGCGCGTGAAAAGGCCTCGGCTCACAGACCTCATGCGAGATTAACGTCGGGAGTGCTTTCGTCGCCTTCTTAACGAAGTGAAGTTTCATGGCAATCGAATTTTTATTTTTCTGATGAACAGAGCTTCACGGTCGCTTCGTTGATTAAAAGCAGAGCGACAGGTTCGTAAACTACGAACAAAATGTTTACGCGGTCAACTTCGTATCCACGAACACTCACTCGGTATCTATGATAACGCTCGGCATCGTGGCTTCAAATGAAGAGAAGAGGCTGCCAGAGTGTGTGGTTCGAGGCCGGTTACAGGCAAACCGCCCCAAAGAAGAGGCATGAAAGATCACAAAGAAGGTGGACAACGTCTTTCAAGAGGATGGTGTCCCTGCTCACACGGCCAAGACTGGGGAGGAATTTAAGCCGTCACAGTTACCCGATCTTAATCCACACGACTACAGCGTGCGGGTACTTTTCCTGGGCAAGAGCTGTAAGGTCCGCCACAGCAACTTAGACGAGTTAAAGTCCTACATCAACCATATGTTCACCACCATAATGAAGGACTTCATTCGCAGCGTGCGTGCAGCCTTCAGGTCTACCTAATATTACAAGTTAAATTAGAAACGATAAAAATCCGTCTAACTGTATCAAAACTTTTATTTTGTCCTTTGTTGAGAGCGTCGTAGCAAGTGTAACATGACTTTTGCAAAACACGTTATATATATATATATATATATATATATATATATATATATATATATATATATATATATATATAATATATATATATATATTATTGAAAGTGACTGCTAAATTATTGTTAATTCTTTTCTTTTTAAGCCTATATTCCGCTTTTGGTCTTTTTGAATCAGATCCACTCGCAATGTGATGGTCGCTTATTGCACAGTACATCTCTCCTTATCGTGAAGAGCACTTTTTATAAAGCTGCTCCGTGCTAATGAGCATGGGCAGTTACCTGCCAGTTATAGTTGTTACTAGTGTGCTAGAAGGTAACGGCAATACCTAGAACACTTGAGCTTGCCTCTTATTTTTTCTTTTTATATGGATTTTAACATTTTGTCCGTGTCGTATGTAGTTTTTATTCTTTATGTTATTATGATATGTTGGGAGGATTTAAATTAGCCTAGATATAGACATTTCTTTGCACTTTGAGTTAATAAACACTTGCTAGCGGCTGGGAGAATAAATTGCTAAAATTAAAACAAAATCACGGTGTTTGTAGTTGGAAAAACGCTATCATACGGGAGTTGAATAAGGAATGACGGTAGATTCATGGTCGTTTATTGCATTCGGTCATATTCAGTTGTTGAAAATGTGTAGATATCTAGTTTGAAAAATAGTTGATGAATCTGAGGATGATTTAAACAGAAGGAGGAATTATTATTACCTACATCTCTGCGTTTGATTGAAGCTTACAGTTTTCTTAATTTCTGCTGAAAATAAATTATTTCACTTATGATTAGTTTATATATTTTTTTATGTTAGTATATTTAGGTAAAAAGATCAAATAGTTTCTGTTGATTTTCGTCAGAACCATTATTTTTTATAACTGAATATATTTTCGGCTTCCTCTACTAGGAAATACTATTTGTTCTTATATGGCCTTTGTTTTCCTTTTCGAATATGATTAACTGCTTCAAAATGTTATCTCTTAGAAATCTTTACTTAGGTTATTTACTTTACGTGACACAAATTGATTTATGAATGTATATGTTATTAATAGTTAGCAATGAATATGATATTTCTATCCAAATATCCCTTGAGGTATCTCAGATTTTATAATTATGAATTACTTTTCTCAGTTATCCTTCTTTTTAGTTTGATTGGAATATAAAGTAACTTTAGCTCCTTTAATTACTCTTGCTAGAAATTGAGATTCATCATAGATATCAAAGCGAGACCACTATGTTGAGCTCTTCAAAGGGTTAATATATCCTTTGATATTATAGAGTCCTGAATATGATTGGAAATAGGTTTAAAAACAGACCAATTACATTCTAGGACTTAAATAAATTATCTATAATAAATTGGAAGATAGCATTATTTAAGTCCTCGAGACTACTAGATAAAATTCAAGACTTTCTATGAGATTTCGATCCTCAAATTTACATAATCTATAAATGCATTAATGGCATGCTTCGAATTGGATCCTTAAACTCTATTAATGCATTATTGCTTTCCAACATTTTTGTGTATATTATAAAGCTATATTTTCTACAGTAACCAAATATTTGATTTCAGTGGATCATTAGGGAACCTGTTATTTGTTCTTTGGGATTTTTTTCTCATTGCTTTAGGTTATTTTGAAATGGCCTCTTATTTTTTACGAGGATACCTATTGGATAACATTTGTTTTAAGACAATTGCAATTATTAAATGTTAAAAATTTAAACGCTCTTTATTCTAAAAATGATGTTCACTCGCGATTATTTTTACCTTCCGGAACTTAATAATAATATTATTCTTTTTTCAGAAATATGTAATTATTTTGGTAAATTTGAATATTTGTGTACAATTTGCACTATTTCCTTAAAGTTGGCCTACTTTGGGGTGGACTAGTTAGCCAATAGCTTGCTATGTTATATCTTCAAGCCATCTGCCCATGCGTCTTCTGGCTACTCCCATCCATCGGGTCCCCAGGTTGCGGATCGGGGGAAGGCCTCTAGATATAGAGGTTAGTTGCGAATAAACTGAATAAGCAGCCCCGGACAAAATCACGAGTCGCCCTTTGGCAAGGCGTAGCGCTCGGTAGCCACCCTATACCAGGGTTACGGTATGGGCAGGTGGAGCTCATAGTCTTGTGTGACAATCCACCTAGGAGAGGGACAACTCCGAACTCAAACCCGGGCAGGTGGAGCTCGAAGTCTTGGTTGACAATCCGCCTAGGAGAGGGATAACTCTGAATCCAAACCCTCCACTGTCTTGTGGATAGACACTTCAGTCAAAGGCTAAGGGACCTCCCTGACAGAAAGGTGTTCTCATGCATTGGATTGTGCCATAGCCTCTGTACCATGGTCTTCCACTCTCTTGTGTTTGAGATCCCTGCCTAAGGGTACATTTAGGCATACTTTCCTATTTTTCATTCCTCCTCTTGTTTTACTCAAATGGTGTGTAGGGCAGGCTTAATAGATGAGCAAAGAGGCTCTGATGGCTTTTCAAGAGGTTGCCTTGGTCTATTCTTTTCTTTTCTCTTTTCTTTATTCTTTTTCATTCCAAAGTCATCATTACTGTCCTCCCTCAGTTGTTGTGGCGTCCTGAAGGGAATTTTGCCTTGCATGATGTGTCGGCTCCATCATGTTGACCAGTTTTTTTCCGACATATAATATTCAGTTAATGAAAGTTTTGCTATTGAATAATTTTGTACAAATTGTTGTTGTTGTTGTTGTACAAATTGTTATTTTTGTTGAAGATCTTGTTGCTAATATTATTTTTTTAATATCGATTTTAATTTTATCAGGAGATATTGAGCTCAACCCTGGACCTGGTCATCCTCGTCAGATAAAATGTCGTCTACTCTATATTAATATTAGGGGCCTACATGCCAATATTAAAGACTTGACTGCTTCATCCAAGTCTCATGACATTTTACTCTGTTCAGAGACCCTGGTTTCAAATATGAGGCATGTCTCTGAACTACTTATACCAGGCTTCAAAAAACCAATTTTACTTAGGCGTGATGCCATTCCTAGGGCTAGAGGAATGGCAGTTTACATTAGGAATGGTTACTCTGCTTCAAAGACCTCCTATGCTTGTTCTTGCCATGAGATGCAAGTTATGAAAGTATGTGGTAAGCAAAATAATTTTTATCTTTTTCATGTCTATCGCAATCCAGACTTAGATGATACTATTTTTGATTGTCTGCTCCTTGCCATGGCCAAGGTACAGGAAAATGACCGGAAAGCCTGCTTTGTATTTATGGGAGACCTCAATGCTCATCATAGGCAATGGCTGTCTTCTGTCTCCCCTACTGACTGTCATGGTATCAGGGCTTATGATTTTGCATGTGAGTCGGGTTGTGAGCAAGTCATTAGGGAGCCTACCCATTCATCTGGGAACTGCCTTGACTTGGTTTTCACTGATTCCCCTGGAGTCGTTACAGGTGCTGTTGATCCTCCTGTGGGAACTTCTGACCACTGTGCAATTTCTATAACTATCTGTATTGAGCAATCTATTCCTAATATAGCTCATACAAGCAAAGTATTCATCAAATCTCAAGTAGACTGGTGCAATATATTAAATGATATCTCCCGGATCAACTGGCCACTAATATATAAGGAGGTTGAAGCAGTTCGTATTTTGAATGATAAAATTGTTTCAATTATTGATAGACATGTTCCATTCCGTATGATCAGATATCGCACTAAGGACAAAGCCTGGTTTAATGATGACTGTAAGAGGGCTCTTATGCAGAAACAAGAAGCCTACAACCTGTGGAAGGGGAGTAGATCTGCCTTTCTATGGGATAATTATGTGCACTACAGAACAGCAGCTCAGAGGGTATATAATAATGCTGAAGTTGTATTCAATACTACCACAAAGGGAACTCTTCAGCGCACAGCAAATTCCCACAAATTCTGGACCACTCTCAAGTCTGCTCTTTTTGGGAATGATTCATCTATGCCACCCCTTCTTAAACCTGATGGTTCCATTACCCTTAGTCCTGAAGAAAAGGCAACACTGTTGGCTGATGTTTTTGATAATAAACAAAGTAATGAGAATCTAACTCTACCTGACACTTGTTTCCCTGAACCAAGGTTAAACAAGATTGCTTTCCGTTCAAGTGAAGTAAAACAGTTACTTCTTGATCTTGATGCTTATGGTGGTACTGACCCAAATGGTATATTCCCTTTATTCCTTAAGAAAACTGCAGAGTATTTGGCTCCCAAGCTTTCCGTTATTCTTCGGAAGCTGGCGAGGAGTGGTAGTTTTTGCGAATGTTGGAGAATTGGTAACATCACTCCACTATGTAAAAGTGCAAGTGGTAGTTTTAACCCTACTGAATATAGGCCCATTTCTATAACTCCTGTTCTATCTAAGATTTTTGAACGTTTACTAGCTAAACGTTTAAGTACATTTGCCGACCTTAATCGTCTGTTTCCCTTTTTACAGTTTGGATTTCGTAAGGGTCTGAGCACTTGTGATGCACTTCTCACAGTCTCTACCATTGTCCAAAAATCATTAGACTCTGGTCAAGAAGTTCGCTTAGTTGGCCTGGATTTCAGTGCCGCATTTGACCGTGTCAATCATAAGGCCCTGATATTTAAGTTGAAGCAGTTGGGAGTAGGTGGTGTATTTTTAAATATTATTGAACAATTTTTAACAAATCGACATCAAAAGGTTTATGTTGACAATAATTTTAGTGATGAGAGAGAGGTGCTATCTGGTGTACCACAAGGCAGTGTTCTTGGTCCTCTACTGTTTATATTATATACCCATGATATGTGGTTTGGACTGGAAAATAGACTTATAGCCTATGCTGATGATGCTACTCTAATAGCCCCAGTCCCATCTCCTGAGTTGAGAGCATCGGTTGCAGAGTCTTTAAATAGAGATCTGGCTAAGATAAATGTTTGGTGCACTTCATGGGGCATGAAGTTAAATGCAAAGAAAACCCAGAGTATGATTGTTAGCAGATCCAGAACACTAGATCCTCCCCATCCAGATCTTTTAATAAATAACATTCCCATCTCCATATGTGATTCTTTTAAGTTGCTTGGAGTTATGCTTGACTCTAGGTTTACTTTTGAGAATCACATTCGATCTATTTCCTCCTCTATTGCTCAAAAAATTGGCATTTTGAGGAAATCTTACAAAGTATTTGGAGAGCAGACTTTTCTTAAAAATTGTTTTAATGCTTTTATTCTTCCGTGTTTTGAATATTGCGCCCCTGTTTGGAGTTCGGCAGCCAACTCTTATCTTAATTTATTAGATAAAAATTTGAGAGCAATAAAATTTTTAATTCCTGACCTCAAAGTTGATCTGTGGCACAGGCGAGCAATAAGCTCCTTATGCATCTTATATAAAATTTTTAACAATGCAGATCATCCACTGCATCACGATCTGCCCAATTTATATGCCCCTCAACGAGTTACCAGAGGTGTACTAAATGCCAATAGTAGGGCCTTTACGCCTATGAGATTCAACACAACACAGTTTTCAAGAAGTTTCATTCCTAACACAACTAAACTGTGGAATGAACTTCCTAGTGTTGTTGTTGAGTCCTTGGAACTTCAGAAATTTAAAGTGGGTGCTAATACATTTTTAATTAACAGAAACTTATAACTTTAATATTTTATTCATTATCCACACATATATAATATTATAATATTTTTAACATTATAGCATTTAATTTTTTTTTTTTTTTTTTTTTTAATTTTCTATTTATTTATTATGTTTTTCTTAATCTTTGTTTCGTTTTTTCCATACCAGGTTTCTTTCCCCGCTGGGGCCCTTGGGCTTATAGCTATTTGCTCTTCCAGTTGGGGTTGTGGCTTGGAACTTTAATAATAATAATAATAATATTTCGGACGATTCGGAGCTGTCCGTGTCATCAGTTCATATGGTAAAATGGCGTGTGGTTGTTGTTCTAGGACGCAGATATATATTTTAGGTTAATGCAATTAAGAGATGTGGTTTCTAATGACAGCATTCAACCAGGTGCTAACCTTTTATTTAAAATCTGTTTTCGGCGCAAAACTGGTTCCAGAAACAAGTTGTTGAAGGTATCGTAGATAAGATGGGGTTCAGGTTAGGTTAGGTCTGGTTCTGGATGTTTGAAATGAATTTGTAAATGTATTTTTCTATTTTTCTCATACATTTTTTTGTGTACCTTTCAAATCTGAAACTCGTTTTCGCTGAAAAATACATTTGTAAATTCCTTAGAATATATTTCTTAAAAGAATATATACCTACCTTTTTCTCGAATGATAATTTTACTTTCAATATTTTATATTCTATCGATGCAATTGTTACCTAGAGCTAGTTGTTCAAAGAAGCATTTAGTCGCTCTGGATCTATTTGTTTGTTAAAAATTATTTCTATACTACATATCGTATCCTGAGATTTTGCTTTACGAATATCTTTTGTTTTGATACTTAAATTAATATATTCTTACGTTGCGTGCTAAGGATGATACTGAGGAAAATGATTAGTTAAACGGCATGTTTGTGAAGAGCATTTCTTGAAAGGATTCGTGTAGGAGTTGGTTATTTTAGAGCGAAGTCGGTATTTCGATGCTAATTTTCTATTTGTTTGGGTAGATGAATTGCCTTAAATTTATTTTTGGCCTGATAGAAATTAACGAGTAGCTTGTGCTTATTTTTTCCCGAAATTATATGATGAACCTTAATTTACAAGTTAAATATGATTACTATAATAATAAATTATATGATTATGTTTATATTTCTCGGTGTATTTTTCTACAGGCGTAGTACTGTGTTTTTTCTTTTGTGATGTCTTAAATTACCACAAAATAGGAGTATTTTCTGTATGTTATTCATTACATCCAAAACAAACATATGCGAGTTCAAGGAAATCATAATTGAAAAGAGAAACATTAAATATTTATATTAATTAAGAACTTAGATTCAAAAGAGATTAACTCAAAATGTTCGAGTAAAATAGAAAAATATCGGTTTTTTAGCAATGTTGATTTCATTAATTACACTCATATACTTATCGAGCCTGGAACACACAGAATATGTACATATTTGGGCGAATATGAAGAGAGTGCCGAGAAAAATACGATGGAATTATTTTAGCATTGCCAGATGACAAATCACGATACACCGACTGCAGAATTTGTTAATTGGAGACATTGAGAGAGAACTTCATCAGAGATTACGCAACTCGAGACATGGGCGGAAAAACAGATTAATTTGTGTCTAAGCCGCTAAACCTCACAATCACACGAAAATTATTTGAGAAGGAAATGAAGTCTGCGTCGGTCAGACTTGATTAAATAGGTTTCGGCAGAGAGAGTAGATTGCGCTGAGCTGGAATAGAGTGTGAAGTATTTGCCGTGCCGTTCTTTGATTGCGTGTAGCAAGAAATATCTTCTTCAAGTATCTTGATTACAGCCATAATGCGTTTCTGGAAGAAACGCAGAAGGGTGTTCCTTCTGAAGACAGGGAAAGTTATTCTTTTCTCTCTATCTCTCCCTCTCCCTCTTTCTCTCTTTATGGGAGATGATAAGTTCCTGCCATGAGGCAAAGAAGATTTCGTGGAACAGATTTAAAAGGGGAAAAGTACGAGGCAGAGATGTATGGCCGTTATAGAGAGGAGACTGCTTATCTTACGAGCGCTTGTCATGACGTAAAGTTGATGCTCTTTGCCTTGCCTCAGTGCGTAAAAATTTCTTCGTTAGCCATAGGTTGCCAATGCAACTGGTGAGATGTCCCTTACAGAACTTGACATGCAACCTCATACCCTTAGAGAGAGGCGACCATGATTTAATGGTGGCAGTATAAACTGATGATTAAAATTATCTCATTATTTCCTGCGTTTCTAACATTACCTGAGGTCGAGAAGAAATGCAACGTGAACTCATCGGACAATACGACACGTCCACCTGAGTCATGGTTCAGTTGCAGTGACCTCGTGTCTAAGGCAGCCTTTCGCGACATGACGACGTGCATTGAATGCTGGCGGAGCAGCATCACGACTAGAGAATGCGGAAAAAGTGGTCGCTAAGGATTCCGCCACGGACGCGGGGTCCGCGATTGCGGTCCCATTCTCCTGTAGAACGGGAGGGGGGCCTGCGAGAACTTGCCCCGAATATTTTTGACTCGCTTCAAAACTCAGCTAAAGGGGTCTTCCCGTTAAGTGATGACACGTATGCCCACCAAAAAGAGCGGCGGGCGTGCTCCGAAATATACCGGAACCTAGCCCTAGCTCGATGAAATTCAGTGACAGTCAAATCGTTCGGGCGGCGCTTATAGCGCATGTAGGCATAACGCTCCTATTTGAGATGTCTCACACTCGGCCGACCACCATGGAAGTGGTCGGCGTGCAAAACGGCCAGACGTCCTAGGAATAGTAGTCAGGCCCACGGCGATGAGGTTGCCGGAAAAGAACTCAACGGCCTCATCTACCGACCTAAACTCTTTGACTGAGATAGAGAATGTAGTCATTTCCTGAAAGGCAGGCCACCGCTCGCACGACAAGCACCACCGAGGTGGTCCCTCAGGCGGCAGTTGCCCTAAAAATTATATTTGAATGGGAAAGTGATCACTACCATGGAGGTCATCGACCACCACCCAATCAAAATCAGGCTGTGCATCCGAAGAGCACAAAGATAGGTCAAGGCAAGAAAATGAAGCGGTTCTCGGACAGTGATGCGTCAACTTATCCAAGTTTAGGACACCCATCTCAAGCTCTTCGATCAGATCTGCAAGGACTTTTCCCCTGGGATTTATGGAGTAATCTCATTAGAGAGGCTGCCTGCCGTTCAGATCTCCAAGAAAGAGATAGGGCTTTGGCAACCGTGCCACGATGCGGCGTAAGTCCCCCGCGTCGAAGTCAGCTAACGGTGAAATGTACGCAGAAATGATAGTATACCTCCTATCCAGGTGCAGCTGCACAGCCACTGCCTGAAAGGAGGTATCTAAAGAGAAAGGAAGAACAGAGACATCATGCCGGGTGTAAACCGCGCATCCCCCAGCCCAGGCATCCCGCGGTGGTGGGGTCGCAAGACCCTCATACCCAGGGAGGGCAGGCAGGAGACACGCGCCTAGCATGGTCTCCTGAAAAAAGATAGCTAACTGGGAACGGGACGAGAAGAGCCTCCGCAGCTTCTTCCAGTTGGCCAGGAGTCCACGGCAATTTCATTGAAGGAATATGCCCTTCAGGCCTAGCTCGGAGAAGATGCGGGGGCCCTCCTCGAACTGAAAACCCTCACGGGAATGGCCGTACGCTTCCCGGGGGCAGAACCCCCGGGCGCTGTTGGCCGCCAAAAACGCTGAAGGCGCTGTCGCCTTCGAGGATTTATTGTGGGAGGTTGGGCTCACCATGCGATTCTTTTCCTGCCTCCGCCTCGAAACCTTATGTTGGCGTGGTGGCTTCGGAGGCGGGGGGGGGCCCTCTTTTTCGAGGAACCACCATCTCTGAGCCACTCGCTTCCCCTCGGGGCGTGGGCGAAGGCGCCAAAGCTACTTTGTTGCTATCCTCCTTTTGGGGGACACCTTTAGAAAGCCCTGAAGATGGCCTAGCAACCATCTTCTCAAGTGTTGCCTCCTGTGAGTCTAACGACTCGGTGGAGGCGCGTTGCCGTTTCGCCTTACGGGAAAGGGTCACGCTGGAGAAAAAAGGGCGAGCTAGGATTTCTTTCTCAAGAAGATATGCACCACATTGCTTCAAAGAAGCGGGGTGCGGCTCTCCGCAATTGACACACTTGGCCCCACACGATTTGGACTTATCGTGTGCGATCTTGGAGCAATTTACACATACTTCAGGTGACCCCGACTTTGCACGTCTACATGAGCCATTCGTATGGCTGAAGCGGTGACAGTAATAGCACCGGAGTGGAAGTAGGACGAATGCCTTTACGCAGGAGCGGTACCAACCAGCACGCACCGACTCAGAGAGCTTGTCACAGTCGAACGTGACGAAGAGTGTAGGGGTGGGTCTCGAGGTCTCTCTCTGTTTTCTTATCACACGTTTGACCTTGACCGCCCCATGGTCGGCCAGTTCTAGGGTGATGTCCTCAATGGAGTAGTCAACGAGTTCCCTCGCATAAACTACTCCTTTCACAAAGTTCATGGGAAAGTGCAGGATCACACTCACCGGGGTGCCATGAAGTGTCCGAAGAGCACTTATTTTGGCCGCCTCGGCGGGATTCGCCGCATTCGCTAGAAGGCTCCCGTTGGAGAAACGGGTCACCTTCGGCTCTGTACCAATTGCACTAGCTAATCCTCTCCTTTGATGGATCATGTTGCCCTTTTCCAACATGGTGCCATCATTGGAGCGAATAACGAGGAAGCGCTTGAAGCCAGCGGGCTAGAAAACGCCAGGTAACTTTTGAATGAGGGGCCTCGATGTCATCGAGGCTCCGCCCTGTGCACTTTTGGTCTTGTCAGAGCTCCCCACCTGGCGGGGCAGAGGGGCCGGATGTGCCAGTCTTGGCTTGGTCGCTTGCCAAAGTGGCAGCATACCCATCCGTCCACACAGCCCCGCGGTTTGAGAGGAGCCCCGAGTCTTCTTAGTCTTTTTGGTCTTTTTCGTCCTTTTCTTTTTTGGAGAGGAGGGCGGGGAATGAATCCGCTTCTAACCTCCGCCGGTAGAAGCCCCTAGGCCAGATGGACCGGCCTCAGCCAGGTCCTTGTCCTAAATGGAGCATCATCCGGAGGAGATCCCTACACTCCTTGTACTGCCACAGAATCCCCAGCCGTTTGAGGATGACCTTGCATATGGGCATCATCCGGAGAAGATCCCTTCCCTCCTTGTACTGCCTCAGAATCCCCAGCCGTTTGAGGAGGACCTTGCATAGAGGCGGATTCGGGTTCGGTGCTTGTCGCCGAGCCCGGATTCCCCCTTATGAAAGGCCCTACCTTCTCAGGCTAAGTTTCTTCAAGGACCATGTCTATCACAGGAGGGGCCTCCAAGTGTCAATCCCCTTCCAGGACATCGCAGGTCCTCTTAGCAGCGTCATGAGTCTTTTGTGGGGAGGCGCAGGCCTTGACCCCAGCAAGGTTTAGTATTCTTGCCAGTAGGTCTTTTGAGAAAAGCGACCGAAGGGGCCTGGCTTCCCTCTTCCCCCTAAGGGGGTTTGCCCTACCAAGCCGCTTACACGAGGAGTGGTCGGCAATGGGCTGCCTGCTGGCTTTCTTAGGAGCCTCCTTAGAAAGAAAAGGAGCGACTGCCGATATGAATAGGGAAGTGCCAGAAAGCAGCTCTAGAGGAGGGGGTGAGGGGTAGTCCCCTTTACCCGTAGGTGTAGGAGAGGAGTAAGCCTCCTCTCTGGTTAAAGAAATATGGAGGGTCCCCTGCACAAGTACAGGGGGACAAGGCTCCATTTTTTCGGTGGAGCTGCACGAGGGAAGCTCCGTCGATGAGCAAGGGGGAGATATTTTTTTTATCATCATTCGGCATGGAGACCCTATTTGTGCTACATGATGCAATAGCTCATCACCTCTCGCAGTTGCTCGCACTGCAAGAGGTGCTTACAAGCCCGGCAGAGCCAGGCGCCGCCTTTTGGGACCACCCCTCCCGCCTGGTTGCCTGGCAGTCCATCGGCATGGCGGCTCCACCTTGGACACGGCGTAAAAATATATAGATTGTGAAGATGAGACGAAAAGGGATGTGAGGAAGGTATGAGTGGGGATGAAGCAGGTTGTTAAAAAAAACCCATCCCGAACCGGAGCTCAGGGGTTATGGAACATTGTCCCCTTCCCCCTCAGCCCCGATCCGGGATAGTTGACTGAGAAGAAGGTCAGCATCTACCCTGGGAAATTAGAGGCTGACCAGAGAAAGTTGTGGGAGAGGTTATATGACAAGCAAGGAAACAAGTGTTTTGGACGAAGGAGAAGAGGCTAAGCTGGTGTCGGACGGGGCGCTGAGTCTCGTCAGCACGGCGGCCAGGATGGCAAATCGCCGCGCCACTTACGGGGCCGATTCGCGAAACCAAAAAGCGAAATTTCATTACCGATTAGAGTAGACGAAAGAAAAGTGAGATATTTAACGGAGTTAAGAAATTACAAATGACTTACTATGACAATCGGTTATTTATCACAAAATCTAATTTAAAGAGATATTAAATGGCTAAATTATAAATTTCAGTGTTTGGATTCCTACTTGAGATGAGACTTATATTTTTGCTTGAGTGTCTCTTCTGAGGGTTTTATTTTCTGGAGCTTTTAAAGAGCCCTTTGCCAAGCTTTGATGGGATGAGATACCAAAAGGTAAATATTCATAATATCATGCATATTGCTGTTCATTACTAAATTTCATGTAGTATTCTATAATGTATCTACTTAATAACTAATTCTCTAAAAGTTCATGGCGACCGAGATGAATTTCACATTTTTTTCAATCTTATTCATTAAAAAATAATAAAAGCATTGAAAAGACTCTAAGGAAAAATAAATTAAGAGAAAATTTTCTGCTATTTCGTTTATTGTAAACAGGGAAACTAAATTGAAGGTCTCACAAAAAGTGTTTAAAAAGAAAATGTGAAAATGTATGGAAGATACAT
This sequence comes from Ceratothoa steindachneri, assembly GCA_963969495.1. Taxonomy (NCBI): domain Eukaryota; kingdom Metazoa; phylum Arthropoda; class Malacostraca; order Isopoda; family Cymothoidae; genus Ceratothoa; species Ceratothoa steindachneri. Next base: position 44,724,050 of record OZ018334.1, read on the forward strand.
GGACTAATTAGGTTTCTCTAATCATGAAGGTTCAATCACTAAACCCTTTTGTATCTTTTTAACGAAGATAGGTCCCTCTAATAGAAAAAATGATTGAATAATTTAACTGAAAGAATAACTAAAAACTTAGATCAAGGCCAGCAAAATTGCAAATCTGGGACTTTTAATAAATAGCGCTAATCCTTCGTGTTTAAACTGCAGGTAGCTTAGAGATCCTTCGTAATAAGTGAAAAACACGTCATTTTTCCAATACAGCTTTTAAGCTACCACGGACATATTATATGGGTAAGGAAGGGTATGAGGAATTTCCACTTAATTTGATGGCAAGAAAAGTTAAAAATACAATTTAGAAAATAAAGTGTAATGCGTGGCACTAATTACAAGTATTACATTTGGTCACTAAGTTATTGTTATAAGTTCATTGCTTTCCTATCTGATGGATAACTAGCAGAGCTGCAGATCTGCTGTCATCCCGTTTAGACACAAATACACCTTTGCTTCATATTTTTGAAGGGATGATGGTTTTTAATGGATTTACACTTATATTAAAAAAATAAATATATTTTGAAAGAAGCAATAATATATAGAGTAATTAATTAATGGTAGGTATACTTTTAAAATGATTTGTAAATATCAAAATATCCGCTACACATCACGTTTCCACTCTTTATATATATATATATATATATATATGAATTTGGGCAGTATATTTTCATTATAGCGTGTTTTTTTTAAAAGCGACGGCTAATTTCGAATTAATAATTCTTCTTTCAATCTTCTCGATTTGTCATATATTCGTCTTTTCTTCATTGTTTAACCTGTGGATAAGCGTAGCGAAGTTAATCGAGGAGTGATGTTTGTTATTTTGTGAAAGGTAAAAGTAAATTAATGTAATTTAACACTTTCTTTATTCAGTTTATATATGTACCTAGGGGTAGCTCTGGGTACACCTGTCCCTCTCTTGGCAAACATAGGGACAGGTGTACTCAGAGTTGCCCCTAGCCACTGCTCCCCTGTGGCAAGCAGCATAATCTCCCCCCTCTCTTTCCGGCGACCTACTTCTCCTACTTTTTATTACCTGGCTCCAACCTGCCTACAGGTGTATAGCTTCGTTCGTAATTTTGTTAATACATTTTGTAACAAATATAAACTGAAAACTTTGTAATAATTCCTCATTGTAACTCTGAAGATGATACTCGATGTATCCAAACGCGTCAGTTAAATTAAAGAAAGTGTTAAATTACATTAATTTACTTCTACCTTTCGCAAAATAACAAACATCAGTCCTCGATGAACTTCGCTACGCTTATCCACAGGTTAAATGATTCCATCATTTTCTGCCAGCGTGCTCGAAAAGTTAAAACATAAGTGTGTGATAGGTATAGCATGACCAACCTTCTTGAAGCTGACATCTAAAACCCATTTCCTCCATTTTCTTTACTTACTTTGCAATTCTCTCCCTACGATCTTTCAGTTGAAGATACCCTCGTTCGTTTTCGTTTAATATCAAAGAAAAATTAAAAGGACAATATTGGTCCATTTCCCAAGGGTTACTGTCATTATTTGACTCCTCCAGATTACTTTGAACAGAATTAGTCCAAATGACGATAATGTGTGCAAGTATTGGTTAATAAAGTGATCCTAAGGAGGATTTCAAGTTTGCATTTTACCCCTCATAAATGTAATATGCTGTTAGCAAAATATTGCGTGGTTCTGAACGCTTTATTCACTCTTGGGAATAGTTTCTTTCTCTTCATGGATTTACCTTTTTATATTTTCCCTTTCTAACCATCGACATGTCAATATTTCCTTAGTTCATGCTTATAAAAATGGTGCACAAGCTGAACACTTCACTGAAAAATCATGCGGTCAGGAATGGTCTTTCTGACCTCCTTTGAAATTCTCTTATCTTACTTGTTCCTCTCAGATATGGAAGCCGCATCCTCGAGTCATAATTTTGCATTTTCTCTTATTTTCCCATTAGAATATTCTTCTCTCCAAATGTCAAATCCTGCCATCGAAAGTCAAAATGATCCAAAAATTTCCTTTAAAAGTAGATTGTTATCGAAAAATTTGAAAATAATTTCCAAGAATTTGAACATTTTCTGAAGGAAAATATCGAATTTCTCTCTGTGTTTACGGATGTTGGCAAATATGCTCTTAAGAACATTTTACGTGGTTTTGTTCGTGTGTGTGTGTATCCAAAAGAGTCCATAAGGGAGGGAGAAGATGAAAACAAGTACTTTCGAATTTATTTCATGTATAACAAAGAAATTACAGAGGAAAACCCGGCCGTGCTTAAAGTGTTCCGACTACTGGAGAACCTTCTTAAGAAGCAAACAAAGTCTGAATGTGATCTTCATTTTCTTATTATGTCCCGAATTTTATGCGCTTTAAACTATATCGTAAACAACTTATAACTTCTTAGCGCTATCTCTTCCCAGACTTCCAAACTCCTTATTTCTGAAATCAATTTTAAGAAAGTTGGTTGGTAATTATTCTAAATCGATTTCCTTCTCAGTAAATCGCCTTAAACAGTTGACATCGTGCTTATATAATAACCACCTAGTCAATCTCTTAAAAAGTAAAACAAATTCATACAGGCTATCAACTTAACCTACGTATTCTTACAAACTCGAAAATCTAGGTTTTTCTACAGTTATGTCAATTGATCCAGATAAGGTAGTTTTCAATTTTAGCGACTTCATTTTAACTAAAGATCAAAGGGAAATTTTGGCTCTAGGATTGGATTTTAAATTACCTTGCTTTAAGATTAACCGTATTAATTAGCTTTGGCAGTCTGATTCTTTCTTATGTTTTTAATAAACTTTAGTCTATAGCACGCTCATACTTACATAAGTTTAACCCGTTTAAGAATTTCAATCCCGTCTTCAGTATTGCTGAAATTAATATTTTAAAGAACTTAAAACTGCCAGATTTAGTCATATGTAAACGAGATAAAGGCAGAGCTGTGGTATTCTTAAATAAAACTGATTAGGTAGATAAACTGAATTCTATATTGAATGATTCTTCGAAAGTTCTTAAAGTTGATTGTGATCCATTTCAAACTGTCATTATGATAGAGAATAAATTAACAGTGGTGGGTGCGTCAGTAAATTTTGCCGGTCCGTCATTCGTCATTCGCCAGCGGCCTGCTCGCCAGTCTGTCAACATCAATCCGTCATCATTTCAGGCCAGTCCAGTCCGTCAGTCATTAGTCAGTAACTCAGTCATCGTTATTTTAACCACGCTTCCGTCATCGCTAAATTACAGTTCGTCACCGCTATTTTAGGACCGTCAGTAAAAAAACTGTTTACAAGGGTAACAGCCAGCAATGTTATTCAATTAGAAACAATTTAGACCACTTTCCACAAAAAAAAATAAATTTTTATACTATTATTGCTCCTCCTCCTGCTTCTCCTCCCCAAACTGCCCCTTGTAGATGAGGTACCACAACAGGCACATTTTCCCCTTGAGGAAGACTAGATTTTCGGAGTTGGCGCTGGACAGAGCGGCCCTCTTCAGCCTGAGAATGTCGCTAGCTATGGAGAACATCCCTTCCACGGCAGTAAAGCTAGGGGGGGGGGGTGTTGTACTTGATGAATAAGTGTACCCATGCCTCCCTGTGGTCCTTGGGGTAGAGGGCCCATGAAAGGGCATTCTTCCTTACATTTCGCAGTTCTGGAGGTAGCCTTTGAGTTCCCTGATGGCCTCGGCGTTGTCCTGGTCTCCAGCGTCACCTGTCTCCTCCCCCTCCTTAGGCTCCTCGAGGGGCTGGGTGTCACGCAGAGACTCGGCACCAAACGACATGCTGGCGTCACTATGCTGGCTCGGGTCTATTTCACTGTCTCCGAAACTCACAGGTGTGCTGGCTCTGAAGCTCACACTACTTAGCATAATATAAGGTCTATCACTATCAGTAGACACATTCCTGCTCTTGTCTCTGTTAAGATATCTATTAATAATCTATAAAAGTCGAGAAAGGCAGTGAAAAACGATTTAAACAATGTTGCTTCACTTGATCAGACGCGGGTGGAATGTTAAAGCCCAGTCCACACTACAGAAATTTCTTTTCTAACAAGTTGAAACTTTTGAAAAAGAGTTATAACTGCACCGCAAAAGCGGAGAGCTCGCAACAGACAGCTTTTCATTACGAAAGCCAGCAGGCTACTGATATGACGCAGCAAGGTTGCCAGATTTTTTCAGCAAAAATAGCATAAAAATTGTAAAAAGTAGCAGATTTAAAAAAAAGGAGCTCAAAATCTCTCTCTCTCTCTCTCTCTCTCTCTCTATATATATATATATATATATATATATATATATATATATATATATATATATGTACAGAGCCAGTCATACCCATTTTGGAGCCCTAGGCAAAATAACAACATGGCCCCTCCTATAAATAAATTATTGCACAAAATATATTGTTTAAGCTAGTGCAAACAGAATTAGATAAAAATAGGATATACAAAAACAAACCAGCTACACATGAACAAAATTCCAAAAAGTTTTACAGTACAGACGAACAAATTTAACTCCCTTTAAATGCAACAAAATGCGCCAACGCGTCAACTTGTGCCGCAAAACATTATTTGCCGAAGGTCATCTTTGCTTTTCGGGTAAGTGATGGTCCGGTTAACGGACGAAAATCGCTTCCATCGGCGCTTATTCCGTCAGTGTTTTAGAGTTTCCGTCAGTCATCAGTCCGCCAGCGGAACGGCAGTCCATCAGTGAGAGACTGACGGACTGCCTACCACTGTAAATTTACATATTTCTTCATAAGTTTAAGTCTTAAGAATTGTCTGAAGAACATTGCCATCGACTTTTCACTTCAGGTTCAACTACTGGTGTACTCTATGGCCTCTCCAAAATCCATAAGGCCGGATTGCCAATTCGCCGATTCTTTCAGCAATTCTGACACCTACTTATAATCTTTGTAAATTTTTGATACGCATAATACGAGTAGAGCCTTTTACCAAAAATGAGTTCAATATACAGGATTCTTTTGAGTTCGTAGATTTAATTAATTCCTCCATATTTTCCCACTATCACATTACTAGTTTCGACGTTGAATCATTTTTCACTAACATTTCTGTTCTTGAAAACTTTAATATAATATGTGATTCACTGTTTAACACAAATTGCACAGTTCTTAGTCGTAATAAACCTGATTTTCTAGGGTTATTAAATTAGCCGTTGAAGACACAATATTTATACTTAACAATAGCCTTTATAAACAAATGGATGAGATGGCAATAAGCTCACCTCTTGGTCCATCGCTTGCAAATGCCTTTCTGTGTAAACTAGACAAGGACTAGATGTCCAACATACATAACAGTTCAAACCTATACTCTGTAGAAGATACATTGACGATTGCCTCGTTCTAAAGTTTATCCACATTTCAAAACTACATCAATTTCCAGCATCATAACATCAAATTTACACTGGAGCATGAAACAGATAACTCTATTTCATTTTGGGACTTTAAATAACTAGGTCAGACAACGAAATTTCCACTTCAGTATATAGAAAACTCACATCTTCTGTGCTGGGCACTAATTATTTCTCGAGTTTATCAAACTGCTTCAAAATATCATAGGTAAGCTGCAGAATACACCGTGGTTTCAGAATATGCTCTGACTGGAACAATTTTCATAAAGAGATGTCTTATTTCAAACAATTTTAGAAATTTAATTTATTCGCTGCATCATTACTCGAAAAATTTATTAAATGTTTCCTAGAATAAAATACTCGTGATTCCTCTCGTCAAATCTAATGTATCAAAACAGAAAATGTATCGTAAAATACCCTAAATAGGATCGCTGACCAACAAACTCACCTTAGATTTACAACAATTATTATCTAAAGTTTATCCACATATCAAATTTTACTGCATAATAATTAATGATATCTCTCTTTAAACCTACTTGTCTCATAAGGAGAAACTACTGTTGCTACTCAGCTCCTAACTTGTTTATCAATTTATGTGTGCGAGTTGCCAAACTCGCTATGTAGGTAAAACTACGCTACAATTAAAGCTGATGATTTGCAAACATTAGGGGGCTTTTCACTACACAGACACACCCATTGCTAAACCGGAATTCTCTGCAATAAGGAAGCATTCAGATACCTATACCTCATTATTGTCCCCGTCAAGTTTCAAGGTTTTTGTTTGTGCTGATAAATCCGTAGATCTCAACATTTTGGAATCGCTATTTATTCAAATACTTCTTATTTAATCCATAATTAAATTCAAGTCAGTCATCCACACCATTTTACATCTATTAATTCAAATATCTTAATTTTAGTTTGTTTTATAATTCATTTTTACCTAAAATGTAATAACAACTCACTCAATGACACGGTAATTATAATGTTCTATTAGTTGGTTATATTTCAGTTACTTTAAACAACTACCATATTTAGCTCAGTTCCAATTTTCCACATATTAAATCATTCTATTCCCGTCCTTCTCCATGTTGGTAAGTGTTCATTCATTTGTTTCATTTTAATTTTCACGTTGTTTTCTCAGTTTGTGTTTATATTTTTGCAGTTTTTCTTTGTAATTTCGCATTGTCCTCTCGGTATTTTTGCAGTGTTTTCTTGAAAATTTGCATAATAAAATCAAGGTTTCCGAAGGATGTCCCAATTTCTACATATATATACACAGACTAGCAGAGTTACCCGTCGTTGCCCGTGTAAAATGTGATTTCGGAAATAAAGCAAGACGAATACAGAGACAAAGTCTAAGAAATCTAAATCATGTAAATAAAACCGAATGTTTTAACATTGTTTTAAGAAACAAAGTAGTAAATATCTAGAGGAAAATCAATTCTCTTCCTCCCATCTTTGCAGAAAACATCAACCCCAAAATAAACGCTCCTTTCATCTGTAGATTACACAGTGGGGAAGTTCAACGCGGAATAATGTAAATAAATAATACACACGTGAGGAAAACAAATAAGGCAAGATCAAAGAAGTGATACTCACGATGAATAATCAAAGCGATTAAAAGTAACTACTCCAATCAAGACCCCAACAATGTAAACACTAACGTAACTATCCAATCAAGACTCATTAAAGTGAACATCTACCTAAAAGTCAAAGAAAAGTGCAACACAGAAGCGTAACATAAGAGGTTAATTGGATGTGTTTAATAATAATAATGACAAAAGTAAAATATGCCACATTCCAAAATGTATTAATACTGAGTGGAAAAAAAGAAACAAAGTGAAATTAGTAGGCACAGTGAGTCAAGTGCAATTAATTAAGCCTTCAACCTACATTAAAATAAACACAAATTAAATCAGGAAAATACACATTCAGCACAGAAACCTAAAACAGTTAAAATATACTCAAGAGTATACAGCTATATATAAATATATATATATATATATATATATATATATGCAATATCACAACAAAGGAATTCACACAACAGCATGAGTGATGACAGAAATTAGTCACCTTGCTAACAATTGTAAAGAAGCTGCGATTACAGGCCAGTAGAACAAAAGTTAAAATGAAAATGTCGCGGTTTGGATTTCCGTTAATCAATAGTTCCTAAAACAATAAAACTATTCGAATATATCCTTTTATTCCTAGTTAACAGAAGAAGTTGACCTGAGATCAAATTCATCTCTCCTACTTTAATCTTCTTTTCAACCTTCTCTTCTTGACCCCGGGCGTTCCGACGCTCTCCGGGCCACCGAACATGGTGGAAACTGGAGAAGGAGGTCGGCCCGGAACCGCACTATAATATAAATAATCAAGTACGGATACCCAAGATCAAAAAATAATAAGAAAATAACGAACGAGAAGAATAAATTAAGAAAAATAGAGCCACAGAAGAATATTTTCGTGCTCACTGGAAGTCAATGTTTTCCATAATGCAGAAACCAAAGAAAGAATCCAATTTATTGATTTCCTTGCAATAAAAGAGGGAAAATATTTTCAACACCAACGGTAATGAGAGAAAGGTAAGAAATTTGGGGTAACCCCCAAACCGAAATAAAAGGCGCGATCAATTCATTTAATTAAAAATCGCTAGGTGACAAGAATATCCAAAATTAACCTTAGAAAGGCACCACAAAACTTCGTAGAAACAAAGAAGAAAATCAATAACGCTGGGATAAACATTGGATAATTCCCAGCTGAATGTAAAGTAGTCACCTCAACAGTTCAGACATTAAACAAACTCTAAGACCAAACCAAATAAGGAAACATACCCAAAAACCAAAATAACTGACAATAATTACTAAACAAGACTACCAACATAATCGCGAAGATAGCAGCAACCTGAAGTGACCAAAATTACCCCTAAATCAACTAATCGATAAGTGATAAAGAAGAAAAGTAGAAAATAAACAAACTTAAATTAATAATAAAAAATGGAGTTAAAAGTGAGTAAATAAAGGCGAGGTAATAAAACCAATGTTAAGTGTAAAATGAAGAAAATAGGTAAGATACTAAAGACTAGATTAGATTAAAGTATGTAAAGTGAATAAATTACATTATAAACTAATATGTACAAATAAACAGTGCAACGTACACAATATAAGCGAAACAATCAAAATAAGCTGAAAAAACTTTAGTACTAATCATTGCATGAATGCCATAATGAACACTTGAATGACTCAAGAACTGCTAAAGCGGACAGATAAAGAGGCGGCTTTCCCGCTATCTGTATGGAATTCAGGAAGTGAACATAGAATAAAATAATGAAAATACGATGGAAGGAATTGAGAAATTGGGGGATACGTGGTTAAAAATCCCCAAAACTATTAAGTTTACAAAATTCACTTCTATTCTAACAATCTATTGACTAGGAATTAAAGGTCAGCATATATTGACATCTCTTCTCCTATCACTTATCTCATTTCAAATCTTTTATTCTTTCTACTCCTCTCCACTTCCATCGGCGCCAATCGACTGTTCACCATCATTGTCCACATTCGGTGGAGGTCGTCCACGTAGAGCGTAGCGAGAACATCTTCAGGAAGCACCGAGGTGATGCCGTTGATGCTCAGGGCAAAGAGTGTGACACTGAGGACACCTTCCTGCCTGACACCCTCTTTCTGCTCCTTTGGGCCGGAGAGGGCTCCCCCCAACCGTACGCGGAATCGACGATCTCGCAAAAATTCAGATATAAGCATTGCAAGGCGTCCCCTCGCCCCCATCGTGTGGAGAGTCTCCATGATACCGTATTGCTATGCGGTATCATAGGCCTTCTCCAGATAAAAAAAAACCGTGGCGTAGTGCTGTCTACGAAGGAAAGCCTCGCAGACGGCTTTTTCCAGTCGGAGCAGAGCATCCGACGTGAAGTGGAACTTGCGGAAGCCGCACTGTGCAGAAGACAGATGGCCTCCGCTGTCCAAGAAAAAGGCTAATGTAATATTTACCAATTTCTTCATCAACTTGCACACGCAAAAGGTTAGAGAGATTAAGCGGAAACCCGTCGGAGTAGAGTGATCTCTTCCCGGTTTGTGAAAGGCGAGCACAGTAGCAATTCGCAAAGAATCTGGGAGGAGACATTCCACCCAGATCCTGTTGAACAAATCTAACAGAAAGGCCATGCCTCGCTCACCCAGGTGTCGAAGCATGGCGTACGGGACATCGTCCGGACCATGGGCGGTGTCCGCGCACGAAGCGAGAGCGCAGTCCAACTCACTCACAGTAAACTTGTCGTTTAAGGGTTCTTCGACCCTGGAGGTAAAGTCCAGCCGGTGGCCTTCCGCGACATCACGACGTGCATTGAATGCTGGCGGAGCAGCATTCCGGCTAGAGAATGCGGAAAAAGCGGTCGCTAAGGATTCCGCCACGGACGCGGGGTCCGAGATTGCGGTCCCATTCTCCTAGAGAACGGGAGAAGCGTCCTGGGAGAACTTGCCCCGAATCATTTTGACGTGCTTCCACACCTCAGCTAAAAGGGTATTCGCGTTAAGTGAAGACACGTATGCCCGCCAAGAAGAGCGGTGGGCGTGCTTCCAAATATACCGGAACCTAGCCATAGCCCTACGAAATTCACCGAAAGTGAAATCGGTCGGGTGGCGCTTATAGCGCATGTAGGCATAACGCTTCTGTTTGAGGGCCGTCTCACACTTGACCGACCACCATGGGAGTGGTCAGCGTGCAAAACGGCCAGACGTCCTAGGAATAGTAGTCAGGACCACGGCGATAAGGTTGCCGGAGAAGAACTCAACGGCCTCATCTCCTGACCTAAACTCCTCGACTGAGATAGAAAATTCAGTCATTTCCTGAAATGCAGGCCACGGCGCTCACGCCAAGCACTACCAAGGTGGGCTCTCAAGTGGAAGTTGCCCTGAAAATAATATTTGAATGGGAAAGTGATCACTACCATGAAGGTCATCGACTCCCTCCAAATCAAAATCAGGCTGTGCATCCGAAAAGCTCAAAGATAGGTCAAGGCAAGAAAATGAAGTGGTTCTCGGACAGTGATGCGTAAACTCATCCACGTTTAGGACACCTATCTCAAGCTCTTCGATCAGATCGGCAAGGACTTGTCCCCTGGGATTTATGGATTAATCTCCCCAGAGAGGATGCCTGCCGTTCAGATCTCCAAGCAAGAGATAGGGCCTCGGCAACCGTGCCACGATGCAGCGGAAGGCCCATGCATTCAATTTAGCTGACGCTGGAATGTACGCAAAAATGGTAGTATACCTTCTATTCACGTGCAGCTGCACAACGACTGCCTGAAAGATGGTATTTAAAGAGAAAGGAAGAACGAAGACATCATGCCGGGTGTAAACCGCGCATCTCCTAGCCCGGCCATGCCGCGGTGGTTGGGTCGCAAGACCCTTATACCCCGGGAGGGCGGGCAGGGGGCACGCGCCTAGCATGGTCTCGTGGTGCAAAAAAGATAGCTAACGGGGAACAGGACGAGACGAGCCTCCGCAGCTCCTCCCAGATGGCTCGGAGTCCACGGCAATTGCATTGAATGAATATGCCCTCCAGCCCAGCTCGGTAGAGACGCGGGGGCCCTCCTCGAAAAGGAAGACCCTCACGGGAATGGCCGTACGCTTCCCGGAGGCAGAACCTCGGGAGCTGTTGGCTGGACAAAGTGCTGAAGGCGCTGTTTTCTTCGAGGACTTATTGGGGGGGGTTGGGCTCGCCATTGGAGTCTTTTCCTCCCTCCGGCTTGAAACCTTAGGTGGGCGTTGCGGCTTCGGAGGCGGGGGGGCCGTCTTCTCTAGGAACCACCGTCTCCATGCCACTCGCTCCACCTCGGGGCGTAGGCGAAGGAGCTGAAGCTCGTTTGTTGCTGTCCTCCTTTCAGGAGACAGCTTTAGGAACCCTGGAAGATGGCCTAGCGACCATCTTCAGGGGTGTTGCCTCCTGGGAGTCTAACGACTCGGTGGAGGCACGTGGCCGTTTTGCCTTTCGGGAAACGGTCACGCTTGAGGAAAGGATGGGAGCCCTGGTTTCAGCCGGGGCTGGGTGTGAACCATTTTTGCCGTTGGCTTTACCAGGGGAGCGCCCGGGTTAAGTAGAGCCTGCAGAAGGGCTCCGAGTGGGCGCGAAAACAACCGTGCTCGTTGGCCTGAAGGGGCCAGGAGCAGATGGTGTCTTTCTAACTATTGAGGCATATGAAGTCCCAGGCAGAGTCGTTTTTGAAACGTAAAAACCACAATTGAACTGTCCTTTCTGATAAAGCATTTTCTCCGTACACAGCAGAAATATCGCAACTAGCTTTGGCTGCGTTTGCATTGTTCCTGTCTCGATTGAAAATGAATAACAAGTGTCAAAAATGCGCCTTTCTTTCAACTTGATATTCCATTTTGAGTGTACACAACAAAAATTTAATTAAAACAACTTTTAAATAAACTGCAATGACTTATTACTCAACTTCAAGACGTAGCCTAAGCAAAATCCTAATAGTCTACGCTGTTAAGAGACGTAGCCTAACCTTTGCAAATTTTGCTCTCATTATTTATTATTGTTTCTTAATATGTGCACAAATCACGTCAACAAAACTTAAATCAATACAACATTAAAAAAAACGCAAGAACTTATTCCTCAACCTAATACCTAATCCGATTCAATTACCTCCCTCCCTCCAATAAAGTTGAATAGATTTCAAAGCTCATTTTCTTATTTCATTTTTGTTTTCATACACAGTTATATATTTCAACTCTCCGATTTAGTATTCATAAAACAATTACAAATTTAAATACTTACACACATTTTAATCTCTTTAAGCGCACTTTCGGTTCGACCCGGTCATCATATCGATTATCATATCTCAGATAGGAATCAACTACCCATTCGGCGGCTGCAGCCTCTCTTTTTAAATATTCCCTCCCTGATTTGTGTATCACTTTCTATCTCCTGAGTGTTATTATTATAAATTTCTGTTTTGGTTTTTGTCGCACTTTTTTTTCTCATTCCGTATAAAAGAAATGTCTTAAATGAGACTTTGTACAGCTAAAGTTTGCAAACACTCCGAAATTAGTCCTGTAAATTTGATCACAAATAAAAATGTCATCAACTTAAGAAGCAAAATCATTCATTTATGTTGTAACTTCGTGATAGTCAAGTATTTACCCCTTCCCAAGGTACCTGCCATTTCTTTTGTCTGATTGGAATTGTACTTTTACCCTTGACTCCTTTACTATGAATTTTCTGACTATTTTACTCGAAGTAGTGTGCATTGCATTGTACAAAGAAGTAAATCTGAGGTGTTAGACCATGACCACTATATATTTTTTTCAAGTTATTTTAGAAACAGAATGAATATTTTCCACTAACGCAGCTTAACCAAAAATACTTTGATATTGATAATATAAGTTTTGATTTGAATGTTTGACCACTTTATTTCTAAGATCGATAGAGACGTTTGTCGGTGTAATAGGCTGACATTATTTTGTTATTGGTCACGTTCCTGTATGTTTGGTGTTCTTTTAAAATTGGGTTACTCATAATTTATATATATTTACACTTACTCCTGATAATAGTACGGTAATTATCAATGTGGAATGAGGTGGTAAAAACTTAGTAGTAGATAACTATGCAAGCCTTTTAATTTTTTATGTCACACTTTATAATCAAGCTTAGATTCTGAATTTTTTCTCTTTTGAATAAAGAAATTACTAATTCCAAATCCAATGCTAGAGCAAAATATGCTTAACTGTAGGTGAGTTCAGCTTTATCCTAAGATATAACTTTAATAATCCAATCAATATCCTGTCGTTATCTTTAAATATCTTCAATGGAGTTACTTCGAAAAAATATAGGTTTGCTTTATATAGAAGAGTAGGAGTAACTCAATTAATCATCTATGTGTTTTTGTAACATATGTACATAAACGAGAAAAAGTAATCAACCATAAAGTTTAAATTTGAAGAAATTCTAAACATTTCAGTAATAATGTAAAGTATAAACAAATGCGGTGAGCAAAATTAATCTCAAGAGTTCACAACCGACACTGGGGGTAAAATAAAGGCGATGTACCGAAATGAGTTCGAAATTAAAAATGCGAATTAAATTCTCTCGTTGAGGGTCAGAGGGCTGGTGCTCTTTCGTAGTTATTAATAAAAGAGATGAAAAAGAAACAAAACACGAATGTTAACAATGCATAAATAGAAAATATGTACATACTGCAGAAGATTACAATTTAGAGACATGGTCTTTGTAAGTTTATCTGATGGAATAGAAAATGAAAACTACAGCTAACAGTATAAAAAAATCAGGCGAAAACTTTGCCCTAGAAGTTGTTTGAGCAAGAAAAAGTTTCGTTTTATGTAGTGTAGCATGGGGAAACTACAATAAATGATGTAAGTTTTATTGTGATTGCCTAAGGACAAAATACTACCACAGTTAAAGAACTCTTTGTCCCTTTATGCATTTGTAATGCCCACTGTTTGGACTGGTTGCTACTAAAAGAGTTGGAGAGGCAAATTCACTTCGAGGTTTGAAGACCATAGAAGACACGCAATGGAGTAAAGTGACGAGCCTTTTTCCTGGGAATGCAACAGGCATGGAAGAAATTATGAGAGCTGAAGATCAAATTGGAGAGATTCCTTCATTAAGAGCTGATCCTGAACAAATGCCTACACTTTGCGTTCTGTTCACATTGATTAATGAAGAGTGAGAATGACGTAGAGAGATTAATCTATATAGTTACAGTAAATAATAGAGGACGATCTTTTCCCCCAAACAATATTACTCCACGTGTGTTTTCTTCCTGTGTATTTGCAAGGAATTCTTTTTATTGATCTTTGGCACGTGAATTATGAACCGATAATGTCAACGCTTAAGATTTTATTTAAAAGTTCTTTGCATAATGGATAACTATAGTTTGGCAAGAACTGTTTATATTGAACCATACATTTTCTGTGCCCCATATGGGGTGCGACGATTTGCCATCCTGTTCGCTGGGCTGATCGAATCAGCGCTCCGTCCGGCCACAGCTTAGCCTCTTCTCCTTTCTTCAAAACACTTGTATTTCCTCGCTTTTCATACATATCCAACAACTTTCTCTGGTCACCCTCTAATTTCACAGGGTAGATGCTGACCTCCTTCTTAAGACAACCGTCCCGGATCGGGGCTGAGCTCTGGTTAGGGACGGGGGTTTTTTAACAACCTGCTTCATCCCCACCCATGCCTTCCTCACATCCTTTTTCCTCTCCTCTTAACATTCTATCCATGTTTACGCCTCGTCTAAGGTGGAGCCACCATGCCGATGGACTGCCAGACCACCAGGCGGGAGGGGTGGTCCCAAATGGTGGCGCCTGGCCTATAAGCACCTCTTGCAGTGTGGGCAACTGTGAGAGATGATGAGCGGGTGCATCTCGTAATAAAAAGAGGGTCACCATGCCCTATGATTAGTCTAAAAAAAACAACCTTTAACTCCCCTTGTACAAAAAACGGAGCCGCTCTCGGGCAGCTCCACATAAAAAAATGGAGGTCCCCCCCGCCTGTGCTTGCGCAGGGGACCCTCCGTATTTCTCTAATCAGAGAGGAGGCTTACTCCTCTCATTCGCCTACGGGTGCAGGGGACTCTCCCTCACCCCCTTCTCTGGAGGTGCTTTCGGGAACCTCCCTTTTTCCAGCGGCAGTCTCCTCTTTTCTTAACAAGGGGACTGCCAAGAAAGCCAGCAGGCAGCCCTTAGCCAGCCGCTCCCGATCGAAGCGGCTCGGTAAGGCAAATCCCCCACGGGGGAGAGGGAAGCCAGGCCCCTTCGGTCGCTTCCCTCAAAAGATCTGCTCGCAAGAATCTTAAACCTATCAAGGCCTGTGCTTCCCCACAAAAGACTGGTGACGCTGCCAAGGGGTCCTGCGATGTCCTGGGATGAGATAGCCAACTGGAGGCCCCTCCTGTGATAGAAATGGTCCTTGAGGAAACACAGTCTCAGACGGTAGGGCCTTCTATGAGGGGAAATCCGGGCTCGGCGCCAAACACCGAACCCGAATCCGCCCCTATGCAGGGTCCTCCTCAAACCGCTGGGTCCTCCGAGGCAATACAAGGAGGGGAGGGATCTTTTCTGGCCGGTGCCCCTGCGACCACCAGGACCTTTTCCATTTTGGAGAAGGACCTGGCTGAGGCCGTTTCATCTGGCCTTGGGCCTTTTTTTGGCGGAGGTGAGAAGCGGGTTCATTCCCCGCCCTCCTCTCCTAAAAAGAATAAAAAGACAAAAAAGACTAAAAACACTCGGGGATCCTCTCCATCCTCGGGGGCTACGAGGATGGATGGGTCTGCTGCTACTTTGGCAAGCGACCAATCCAAGATAGGCACATCCGGCCCCTCTTCCCCCCCCCCCGGGTGTGGAGCCCCTGTTTATGACAAAGACAAAAAGTGCACAGGGGGAGCCTCGATGACATCAGGGCCCCTCATTCACAGGTTACCTGGCGTTTTCGAGCACACTGGCTTTAAACGCTTCCTCGTTATTCTCTCCACTGATGGGACCATGTTGTGCAAGGGCAACATGATCCATCAGAGGAGAGGATTAGCTAGTGCAATTGGTAGAGAGCCGAAGGTGACCCGTTTCTCGGATGGGAGCATTCTGGCGAATGCGGCGAATCCCGCCAAGGCAGCCAAGATAAGTGCTCTTCGGACACTTCATGGCACCCCGGGGAGTGTGACGCCGCACTCTACCAGGAACTTTGTCAAAGGAGTAGTTTATGCGAGGGAACTCGTTGACTACTCCATTGAGGACATCATCCTAGAGCTGGCCGACCGCGGGGGAGTGAAGGTCGAACATGTGATGAGAAAACAGGGAGGGGCCTCGAGACCTACTCTTACACTCATCGTCTCGTTCGACTGTGACAAGCTACCTGAGTCGGTGCATGCAAGTTGGTACCGCTACCGCGTAAAGGCATTCGTGCCACTGCCACGGCGTTGCCATTACTGTCACCGCTTCGGCCATACGAATCGTTCTTGTAGACATGCAAAGTCAGGGTCACCCGAAGTCCAAATCGTCTGTGGCCAAGTCTGTCAATTGCGAAGAGCCGCAGCCCGCTTCTGTGAAAGAAATCCGGGCCGTTCAGAGCAAAATTTGCAAAGGTTAGGCTACGTCTCTTAACAGCGTAGACTATTAGGATTTTGCTTAGGCTACGTCTTAAAATTGAGTAATAAGTCATTACGGTTTATTGAAAAGTTGGTTGATTTATTTTTTGCTCTGTACCCACAAAATGGAGTGTCAAGTTAAAAGAAAGGCGCATTTTCGACACTTGTTATTCATTTTCAATCGAGACGGTAACAATGCAAACGCAGCTAAAGCTAGTTGCGATATTTGTGCTGTGTACAGAGAAAATGCTTTATCAGAAAGGACACCTCAATGGTGGTTTTCACGTTTCAAAAACGCTCATTTCAATCTTAATGACAAAGAACGGTCTGGTCGCCCCATTAAGTTGGATGAAGATCGATTGTACGGCCTTGTTCATTGTCGTAGAATTCTTTCTGCTAAGAACCCTACTTTCCTGACACCACTTTCATTTAGTGTCGTAGAATGCCCCTCCTTTTAGTTCTAGTCTCTAAGAGTGCTAAGAGTGTCTAATATATTGATATTATAAGAATATCTTAATGAACAGAGCCTTTACCAAACACGTAAGGATATATATAAGAGAAACGAACATTAATCCCAAAATAACTTATAATTGACCTTTATCAAATGAATACATAACATTTATACATTAACTACAGCGAAACTCTGAATATTTTCCTAAACAAACATTAATTAAATTAGTTTACCCTCCAAATTTGGTTAACGTTTTCCCTATACACAACAATAATATTAGAATTAGGCTTACTTGACGCGTGTAGATGGGCGGAATTCCACGGTCGTCTTGGCGAGGGTAGCAGCTGGGGGGTCCACACGTTGTTCCGGGGGGGGGAAGGGTTCTTCAAAGACGAGAACCAATACGGTGCTCTATGCAACACCCAGGCAGTCGTGGTCTCTCTGGCGAGAGTGAGTCGAACTTGGTTCTTGAATCAAGCTAACTTGGAGTGCGGTGTGATCACCGAGTAACGAGCTCGAGGAGGAGCTTTTCTCCTTCGTTACTAATTTTCTTATGGTACTGGACTGAACTCGGGGAGGGTCTTCTTCACGGGCGAGGATAACGGAGGGAGGGGGTTCTCTGGCGAGAATAAATTACTTAACGTTTGGTGTGGCCACCGAATAACGGGCTCGAGGGGGAGCCTTTTCCTTCTTCTTCTTAATTCCTCAAGGACGAGGAATACCTCTGGTATTTAAGGTGCACCAGGATATGAGGAGTCTCTCTGGCGAGAGTAAGTCGAACTTACCAAAGTTCACTTATCGTTTGGTTTGATAACCAGGGACTTAGCTCAAGGATGAACTTTTTCTTAGCCCCTTAAGGTAGGTAGCCCTGCCTCTCTTGCAGGGTACTTCTAGGTCTGGCGACCCAAGTATTCTACCTCTCTAGTCTCGGTAGTTCGGTTTGATCCGAAGACTTCGTCACCTAGAGACTGACGTATACTACCAATCCAGTCTAGGTAGCTCGGTTTTGGATCCGAGGACTTCGTCACCTGGCCTGACGTATACTACCTATTCTTCTTCTTCTTAATTTCTCAAGGACGCGGAATACCCCTGGTGTTTAAGGTGCACCAGGATATGAGGAGTCTCTCTGGCGAGAGTAAGTCGAACTTACCAAAGTTCACTTAGCGTTTGGTTTGATAACCAGGGACTTAGCTCAAGGATGAGCTTTTTCTTAGCCCCTTAAGGTAGCTAGCCCTGCCTCTCTTGCAGGGTACTTCTTGGTCTGGCGACACAAGTAAACTACCTCTCTAGTCTCGGTAGCTCGGTTGTGGATCCGAGAACTTCGTCACCTAGAGACTGACGTATACTACCTCGATTTTCCTCAGAGTTCCTCATTTATACCTCGCACCCCCACTGGGGGAGTGGTAAGGGGGGGAGGGGCTTGAGGACGGCCCCAGGAGAGTTCTCTTCCCAAACGGTCTTTCCCACGAAGTCAAACATCGGCTCTTCGTTAGCCATCGAGATTGGGAGAAACCCGTCTCCAATTTCCTGTTCGACGTGAAACTGGATCTCACTCTCCTGGGGGAGATCTTACCTTTTTGACCTTTAGGGTCTTACATGGCACCGAGTTATGCCACCCTGTGGTCAAACTTTCGACTCGCCGATGCCTGGGGCGGATGTCCTTGCGGTAACCGCCTTGGGACTGCATCACGAGTGAACGGGGGGAGGGGGAAGTGACCATTCCCTTACACACCTCCCACTGAACAAAATAATGGGGGGCGGGGGATGCTCCCGGGAACTCAAAACAACTTACTCAACCTAGTCGAGCTTAGCAAAGTTGTATTTCTTTGAGCCCTCCCTTACATTAAGTTTCCTTACCTATGAGCGCCCACGCGCGCGTTTACACAGGCAATGTGTCGAGCAGACCTACTCGCAATACAAATTTTACATAGAAAATTAAAAAAAACTTAATTCATCGATTACCCACAAAAAAACAAAAAACAAGCTACTTCCTTACATTTCTAAGTTTTTGAGAACTTAAATCCTACCGATAAATATTAACACGAACAACAAATGAAAACATGGTTTCACGCTCATTAGGTACTGAAATAACCCTCCATGGTTTTTCGTCTCCACCTATAGAGCAGCTGTACATTATCGGCTCCTTTGATGTAGCTGATCCTAAAATGGTGCTCTGTGACCATTATTCTACCGCGCCTGAGTCGTCCGTTCTGGTTATTGAGTCTACCCAAGTATGGTACTAAGTGGTAGCGGTATTTTAACCTACTCGAATTACCCTTCTTATGGTACTTGACTACCTTTAAACTGAACATTATGGCTAGAGCGGCCTGTTGTAGCGGGGCATAATTGATGAGAACTTGAGTCTCATAGCTCTCCTTTAACCAGGTACACGGGAAGATCGTGTCGGGGTTCGATCTTTGGGGATCGAGAAAATTTTTCCCTGAGAGGTCGTTAATGGGCTTGGCGCTCACTACGACTTGGTGATTTAGCGGTAACTCCGTGGACGTTCCGTTCGGGGAGGAGACTACTAGGAGTAGGGGATACTCATCCGCGTCTACCATTTGACTAGTCTTACACGGGTGTATCGCAATAGCACCTCTTTCCCCCTTGTCAACTCATTTGACTCGCTTCTCTTCGCCGGTAGTTCCTCAGGTACACCTGCTCGTACCTCTACTCTACCTTCTTCTTCTTCCCTGATAACCCCATTTGGCTGGGTTCTCCTCGTAGGTTCTTCCTTAGGTACTCCTGCTGGTACCTCATTCCTACTTCTTATTTCTTCCATCGTTACCCCATTTGGCTGGGTTTCCCTCGATGGTCCTTTCTTAGGTCCAGGCCGAGCTCCAACTTCCTCGGCCTCTACGAGATTCTCGATAGGTGCTCTTTCGAGTGCGAGCAATCTTTCCTTTTCTTCTGTCTCTTCTCTTTCAGCTTGAGCACGTTCTTTTTCCCTCTTTATTCTTCTTTCATCTATTTCTTTTTCAATCTTTATTCTCCTCTCTTTCGACTCTTTTTCCCTCTTTATTCTCCTTTCCTCGGCTTCTTGTTCTGCTTTCGCTATTTCGTTTTGCCGTCGAGTTCTTCTTTCTTCATCTTCCAGCTTTATCTTTCGTCTTCTTTCTTCATCTTCCATTTCTATCCTTATTCTGAATTCTCGTGCTTCTCTTTTCAACAGTATTATTCTTTCGCTGGTTTTACCTCCTCTCAGCATTCTTCTTTCCTCTGTTTCTATTTTCCGCTGTATTCGGGATTCTTCACTTTTCCGGTTCATCCATATTTCCATTAATTCACGTTCTCTTTTATTCTCTCTTATTATATCCTCCTTTTCTCTCTCAAACTTTATTAATTCTTGTTCTTCTTCTATATCCAAAATTCTTTCTTCTTCTACACAATCTATTCTTAATTCTGCCATGACGTAGTCATGCATTTCTGTGCCTTCAAGTCCCAGACTTTGGGCTTGTTGGTAAAATCTTTTGACTGGATCCATTTCGTGTTGGTCTGTCGATTTTTCCTTTCTTTATTCTCAGGTAATTATGCCACCACTCACCAGGTAGCGCTCAGCATAACTTACCCTTAATCCCACTACTATGCTGATTGAAATATCACTCCCGACCTCAAATTTACCACTTGACCTACCAATTACCTTAAGATTGTTACCACCCCTAACTCTACCAATTTTCCTCTCGTCAATTATTCTCTTGTTCCTGATATTCCTTTACGTGTTGGCTCTTTCTTAATTAGACACTGCTGGGTTCTTTCTAATAACCCCACACCTGACACCACTTTAATTATGTCGTAGAATTCTTTCTGCTAAGAACCCTACTTTCCTGACACCACTTTCATTTAGTGTCGTAGAATGCCCCTCCTTTTAGTTCTAGTCTCTAAGAGTGCTAAGAGTGTCTAATATATTGATATTATAAGAATATCTTAATGAACAGAGCCTTTACCAAACACGTAAGGATATATATAAGAGAAACGAACATTAATCCCAAAATAACTTATAATTGACCTTTATCAAATGAATACATAACATTTATACATTAACTACAGCGAAACTCTGAATATTTTCCTAAACAAACATTAATTAAATTAGTTTACCCTCCAAATTTGGTTAACGTTTTCCCTATACACAACAATAATATTAGAATTAGGCTTACGGACTCGTGGAGTTTAAAGGGCCTCAGAAATATTTACTCTTGACGCGTGTAGATGGGCGGAATTCCACGGTCGTCTTGGCGAGGGTAGCAGCTGGGGGGTCCGCACGTTGTTCCGGGGGGGGAAGGGTTCTTCAAAGACAAGAACCAATACGGTGCTCTATGCAACACCCAGGCAGTCGGGGTCTCTCTGGCGAGAGTGAGTCGAACTTGGTTCTTGAATCAAGCTAACTTGGAGTGCGGTGTGATCACCGAGTAACGAGCTCGAGGAGGAGCTTTTCTCCTTCGTTACTAATTTTCTTATGGTACTGGACTGAACTCGGGGAGGGTCTTCTTCACGGGCGAGGATAACGGAGGGGGGGTTTCTCTGGCGAGAATAAATTACTTAACGTTTGGTGTGGCCACCGAATAACGGGCTCGAGGGGGAGCCTTTTCCTTCTTCTTCTTAATTCCTCAAGGACGAGGAATACCTCTGGTGTTTAAGGTGCACCAGGATATGAGGAGTCTCTCTGGCGAGAGTAAGTCGAACTTACCAAAGTTCACTTATCGTTTGGTTTGATAACCAGGGACTTAGCTCAAGGATGAACTTTTTCTTAGCCCCTTTAGGTAGGTAGCCCTGCCTCTCTTGCAGGATACTTCTTGGTCTGGCGACCCAAGTATTCTACCTCTCTAGTCTCGGTAGTTCGGTTTGATCCGAAGACTTCGTCACCTAGAGACTGACGTATACTACCAATCCAGTCTAGGTAGCTCGGTTTTGGATCCGAGGACTTCGTCACCTGGCCTGACGTATACTACCTATCCTTCTTCTTCTTAATTTCTCAAGGACGCGGAATACCCCTGGTGTTTAAGGTGCACCAGGATATGAGGAGTCTCTCTGGCGAGAGTAAGTCGAACTTACCAAAGTTCACTTAGCGTTTGGTTTGATAACCAGGGACTTAGCTCAAGGATGAGCTTTTTCTTAGCCCCTTAAGGTAGCTAGCCCTGCCTCTCTTGCAGGGTACTTCTTGGTCTGGCGACACAAGTAAACTACCTCTCTAGTCTCGGTAGCTCGGTTGTGGATCCGAGAACTTCGCCACCTAGAGACTGACGTATACTACCTCGATTTTCCTCAGAGTTCCTCATTTATACCTCGCACCCCCACTGGGGGAGTGGTAAGGGGGGGAGGGGCTTGAGGACGGCCCCAGTAGAGTTCTCTTCCCAAACGGTCTTTCCCACGAAGTCAAACATTGGCTCCTCGTTAGCCATCGAGATTGGGAGAAACCCGTCTCCAATTTCCTGTTCGACGTGAAACTGGATCTCACTCTCCTGGGGGAGATCTTACCTTTTTGACCTTTAGGGTCTTACATGGCACCGAGTTATGCCACCCTGTGGTCAAACTTTCGACTCGCCGATGCCTGGGGCGGATGTCCTTGCGGTAACCGCCTTGGGACTGCATCACGAGTGAACGGGGGGAGGGGGAAGTGACCATTCCCTTACATTCATGAAAATCCTCGTCAATTGACTAGAGAATTCTCTGTACAATTGGCGTGTGATCAGAAAACTGTAGTGAATCACCTTCATTCGATGGAAAATTTTAAAAACTCGGTGCATGGGTTCCGCACGCTTTGAGCGAAAATAAAAAACTTCAACGTTTACGATTGCCGCAGCTTTGTTTGCTCGTCACAAGGCTACTCGTGGATATGAGGCCTAATTTTTTCACCGCATCATCACTGCTGAAGAAAACTAGTGTATTTATGTCAAGATAAACCATCGAAAATAATGGCTTAGCACCACAAAAAAACACTTCCGCGATGAAAGCAAGGACTTCATCCACGAAAGACGATGTTGTGTGTGTGGTGGCATTGTGCTGGCACTATTCTTTATGAGCTCCTTGCAAACAACGAGATTTTCAATGCAGAACTCTAAGTTCAACAAATGTATCAACTCGCCGAAGCCATTTGTGAAAAGTGACCTCATCAACGTTATTGAGTCTTACTACAACACGACAATGCTCGTCCTTACTTTGCGAATATGACAAAAGACGCCATCAAAACGCTTAATTAGGAAGTCCTGCCGGATCCTCCATATTCGCCAGATTTGGCTCTATTTGATTTTCATCTGTTCAGATACCTCTCCTACAATTGCCGCAGCGTTTCTTTTAATACTGAATGTGGAATTAAGAACATGATTAAACGAATTCTTTGAGTCAGTATCCAGAGATTTTTATTGCAAAGGCATTGAAAAACTATTTGAATGTTGAGAAGAAGTCGTAAATAACAACGGAGAATACATTATTGATTAAATTGCATATTGTTACTAATTAAAAATGAAGTTTTTCTAAAATTTGTTATGATAATGAATAATTTTGTTAAACCCGCAAGAACTTATTCCTTAACCCATTAGTATTTAAAATTGTTTTATTTCTTAAATATTGGGATACAGTTCTGATTCCAAGTTTTTCATAAAGAGTTAAAAAAGAGGCTCCCCTTACAGAAGCCATATTTTAGCTTGTAATAATCTACTTAACGTGAAAAATGTTCTTGTACGTTATGGCCTTAATTAATTGTATAAATACTCTATTAGGGATATTTAAGGTAATATCAAGTGGAGGCAATTTTCTTTTTAGGAATAAGAGAGATTTGTCAAAAGTTAATTTGGTGAGGAGCGAATATACATATAGGTTAAAGAGTCTAATTTAAATAATTAAACATTAGCAGACTTAACTTTATGGATGAAGTTTAGAGCTTTTTTAATGTCTGTTCCCGAAATATTGCATAAAAGTCAGGATAAATAGAGAAGAGCCATTGGCCTAATTTGTATGACGGGAAGAGAATTATAGAGGTAATGAGGTGATTGAGACTGGAATTTGTGCGTCTTAGGGAAATTATAAAAATAGTGAAGACCGAGGGTGATTAATAAAAACTTAATTTTAAATCGAGGTAATCTTTTAAGATGTTTTAATACCTAGGTTATATCGTTTGGATTTAGACTTAAAAAGGCAATGATTTAATATTTCTTGTCCTTTCGTCGCACAGAGATCATTAAGTTTTCTCACAAATTTGGTTTTTCGGAAAATACTAACAGATTTCTGAATCAAACATTTATTCTTGAAAATTGAACACTAATTATGTGTAAAATTACTTGAAGTATAACCCCTTAACATCTTTGCAAGTCTGCCATAGATGGAAAAGATCATTTATACCGAATCGATAAAAGTACACTAGATTTGATGCTAAGAAATTCTTGAATCCAGCTTCCACTTCAGTTTCGTACTTGAATGTTTTGTTGCTTAAAATATTAATGGCGAGAATGGAAGATGTGTTAAAGTCGTGTATCTTAAGTCAATGAATTTCTGTAGCGTCATCCTTTCGACATGTGGCGGTGCGTTTCATGAAACAGAGTTGGGCCACATAAAATTAATAATGCAGGTCTCATTTGTCCCAAGTAAACATACATTTATTTGTGATGCTTGCAGTAAACCTTTGCTGTGATGCTCTTATTTGGATATGAAAACCGATATTGGCCATCACCAATAGCAGACCCCTAGACTGTCACCATAATCTTCAGTCGATTTAACTTATATGCTCCAAACTTGTAATCTAAAATATATTTAAGAGTACACATCAATTATTAAGCCTGTAAAATTTTGTATAAAATACTGCAAGAATAGCAGCCCAAAACAACTTTGTAACTTGAGTCGAAAAATCAACCGGTATTTTTCGAACAACCTAATAGTTAGTCGTATCCAATAGACATCAAAGGCTATTTTTTGGAGCATTTTTTTTAACCAATTTTATTGTCCTTTAAATATTTAAATGCTATTAATAATTCTGTCAGTTATAATAAAACAAGTAGATTCTACGAATGAGGTGAGCAGACATTACTTTACAAACGCGTGACTTTTAATGTTCTTTCTGGATGCTTTGATTACCTTGAAATATTATTTATAGCGTTTCGAGGAGCGTTAATATCAAAAGAATAGGCCCAAGCATCAAATGAGTATTTAATTAAAAGTAGAATGTAAAATCTTGATAAGATGAGTAAGTTTGCGTTATACCCTGAACCTTTAACCCAAGAGGTTTTGCTGAATATTTCATCACTTTTACTGATAATTCACATTTTACTGAGAAGAAATAATATGCGACATATATTTCCACTAAGGACGCTATGATCATTGAATTGAGCAATTAGAAGTCTTTTAATTTTCTGACTATATTTTCAAAGTGACCAAATTTCTCGTTTCCATGAGGAAATCCTGTCTTGTATGGTTATTTTTTAACTCAAGAAAAGGGGATAATAGCCTTTATCTTAAAACATATGGGAAAAAAAGTCTTCAGAATGGTCTCGTAGAACTCCTCTTAAAACTTCTAAATGCGCTTTTGGGATTGCGCTTGAAATAAATATTTTATTATAGCCTCAAAAAGCAAATCTTCTAATGGTGCTGATTGAATTATTAGAACATCGAAACAAGAAAAGAAGTAGTCTGCAAAATTCCTATCAATAAATAGCATATACGAGGCAGCTCCTTTTCCCATCACCGAGTTAAGTCCCAGTATGCATCTTAATTCATAAAACTATCCAATCTATTCTTGAAACTCCTCAGGGAGGACGTTTATATCACCTGACTAGTGAACCTATTCCATCTATTAATCACTCGATATGTTCACCAATTTCTGCTAATCTATTGCCTAAGCCTAAACGTGTTCAGCTTAAACCCATTGATACGTTTCCTATCTTGTTTAATAAAAATAAAATCCTTAACTATAAATGTCCTATTATAAACATTTACTCATTTGAAGACTTCAATTAAGTCCCAACTAATCTTATTTTCTTTCTAACGTGTGAAGATTTAATCTTATAAACCTCAATCCATGAATCATCTTAGTCACTCTTCTTTGCACTGAATCAAACAAAGCAATATCTATTATATAACATAGTGAAAAATATCGTACCTCATTTTCAAGATGACGCCTGACTAAGGCCAGGCACAACTTTCGAATGACATCAACGCCCCTATTACTTAAATTCTTCCTAGTAAACCACACTTGCCTATTAGGTCTATTCCTACTAATTATGCAGCGATTTCTAAGCTGAAGATCTGAACTTATCAGGAAACCTAATTCCTTTTCGCATTCTCACCTTCCTAAAATCCCGCATTCTCTTTAGAATTATTCAGTCGATAATACCTGCCTATACTATGTACATACACTACACTTGGTATTTAATGAGATTGTCAAATACCGGCTGGTGTTGGGGTAAAATCGCCTCCAGCCACGGGGGGGATTCTCCCAAGGTAAACACAGGGCTGGGGGATGGACGGCTTCCAGCCAGGAATTCGTAATAACGGATGTCTTCCCTCACTCACGCATGCTTCAAGATGGTAGGTGGGAGGCAAGATTTCCTCAAGGATTGGGGTAGAATCTCCCATAATTAAATGCATCTGCGTTAAGAAGCCTCTTTACCTGTTTATTTGGTGCATTCTATCTTCCTTTTACCTCGTATTTGATAGCCATGTGGGTTTGTAGGGTCAACATGGAGCTATCTTAACTCCATTCTTTCACTGGCACCCTGTCGAAATGGGTAATAAAATCAAAATAAATCGTATTCTAATTCTCATCTCTATCGTCAGCATCATTCACCGTTCTATAACAAGACAGTAAATTAGACAACGCGATTTGTTCTAGGTAATAATGTGTTGAGATTTCTTAATCAACTTATGTTTATATTAATGCTTATTCATTGATTTCGCTATTATAGATTCCCTCACTTTCTAAACTAGTGATGTCAAACTAGCTTTTCCGTAATAAGACATGAGAGTTTCATTCACCTTCTTAAATATAAGAATGATATTAGCTCTCTTTAAAGACTTTATTACAATGCTAGTCTCCAATATTTCATAAATAGGCATAATAGAGGCTAACTCAACAAATCTTTGCATTGATTCAAAATCCATAGAAAAATCCCTTTAGCGACCCTTACTTTATTAAAATTTAGTAACGATTACCCTTGAAGTTCAAGGCTCCTGCTTATAGAATAAGAATATCCTTGGGTGTAAATACTAAAAGAAAATACTTATTTTACATTCTAGCTACTTCATTACTATCAGTTACTAACTCTCTATCTTTAGTTTTAGGTGGAACTATTTTATCTTTAGTGCTAGTTTTCTGTAATTGAAATCAAATTTGGGCTCTTCCTTTGCTTTATTTGCCACTTTATTTCATAATTTCTCTTTGCTAACCTAACGAACATTTTAATGTCCTGAGTTAACTATTATATATCTAGCTTAATTTCCTGTCTCCATTTTTATTTTCTTTTAAATGACACTTTTAATGCCAATATAATGAATAATTTTATCTAACCTCCATTTTTGGTCGACAGCCTTGGCTCTAATCTCCCTATATGTAAGGTTTCTATTCTTTCCAGCAATTAAGTTGTTTAATCATTGTCTCTTATTTCTATCTCATTCCATATATCTGATGGTTATCTTACTCCTTGTCTGCTCTCATATAGATCACATTTCCTGACCTGACCTCACTCGCTATTCCTCAAACAACCATCTGAAATTACTGCATTATACTACTGTACTTTAAACTTCTTTTCTAAAGTCTGAGATTTTAACCCTATTTATTCAACCTAGAATCTCGTTCCTTTTAATTTAAATCTAATTTCGCACTATTCGCTATTTTCCGAATTCCACCAATCCCTATATCGCTAATACCCTATTCCCAATTTGTTAGAACTAAATCAAATATATTTTCATCCCAAGTAGATTGCTTAGCAAATAATCTAAGAATATTATTCTGCATCATCTTGAAAATCACCCCAGCTGCTTGATCCCCTAAAAAAAGATTGTAATTCTATATTCCTTTAATTAAAATCCCCCATTATAAATACACCTTCACTACTACTTACAAGTAATATCTCCTGCTACAACGGACACGAATCTGCTTTACTAAGATTTGGTGGTCTATATACTAATCCTAAGACAAGTATATCCTTTCCATCCGGACGCTCTGCCCATAATAACTCTGCCATTAGTGTCTATTTTTATTATAGTGTTTTTATTATACTGAGATTTAATATAATAATTACCCCTCCTTCTTTTCTCCTATTCCTATCAATGTGAAACATTTTAACCATCATTCTGGACTTCAGGACTAAAGTTCTTTCAATAAGTTCTTTCTTGTAATGAGTGCACTCTCTAATACTTGTCATATTTGTAGTATTTGCGTAATATAAAATTTCATAGCTAAATGCAAATGAAATCCGATTTTTAATACAACGCATTTTTATTTTAATTATGATTACAAGTAAAAGGCTGATTTCGGAGCATTTTAGTCCAGGCTTCAATGTACGAGGGGAGGTCAATAAGTTTCGCGAATCGGTAGGGCAAAACAAGGAAAGGGGGATGGCTGTTTGTGGAGGTATTAGGACAACTTATGACAAGTCAGGACCTGCAACCGCACACCTATGCCTCGTCTATTTAAGAAGCAGTAGCGTCAAAAATCTTTCAACAATGGAGAAGGTTGAGCACCGCGAGGTGATAAAATTTTTGACCTAGGAAGAAAAGAATGCAAAAGAGATCCATTAACGCATGGTTGCAGTGTAAACCGACACCGCCCCTTCCTATGCAACCATTGCTCGCTGGAATAGGGAGTTCCGCCATGGTCATGAGTCCCTTGAAGATGACCCCCGTCCAGGACGCCCGTCAGAAGTGACCAACGAGAATAATGTGGCCCGTGTGGAAAGGATGACTCTCGAAAATCGACGGGTCAGGGTCGAATAAATTTTGGGAGAACTTGGAATATCACAAGGAAGTGTTATCAACATCATCGACGACAATTTGGCCATGACCAAGGTCTCTGCCCGTTGGGTCCCTAAAAACCTCACGCCCTATGATCGACTTCAACGTCATCAAAGTCCACAAGGCCAGAATTGCACAAGCTGCCCTGCGCGAGTGCTGATTCGAGGAGCTCAACCATCCCCCCTACAGTGCAGATCTGGCCCCTAGTGACTACTCTTTATTCCGCCAGCTCAAGGTTGCACTGCGTGGACGCTCATTTGCGGATAATGAAGATGTCCAGCTCGCCGTCAAGGTGTGGACTGAACAGCAGTCGGGAGATTTCTGGTTGTCTGGAATTCGAAGCCTCAGGGAGAAGTGGTTCAAGTGCATTGAAGTCGAGGGTAGTAATATTGAAAAATAATAAAACACTTTTCCTCATATCTCGTTTCCTTATATCCAAATTTCAAAACTTATTGACCGCCCCTCGTACAGACTTTGACAAAGCTTAAACTAAGATATTTCTATCATATAAAATGAAAAGCAAAAGAAGATCAATAACAAAGTATTAATAAATATTAGGCTCCATGAAACCAGAGATCCAAAGAAGGAGGAAATATTTACGAATAGAGGCTGCCTCTCCTTAACGCTCAAATGACTCGTCTCTGGGATCTAATGACCTTCCTGAGCGAGAATTTCCTTTTCGAGAGATTAGAATTTGAGAGTGAATCAATTATAGCTGCCTCAAATCCCTGAAGCTTCAGTCAAGAGTCATAATAAGCCTACATAGATTCTCCTTTTTTTCCATTTGACGTTTTTCTTAGTGAAATTAGTCAATTTTAATAAAGACTTAGATTAGTTACCTCTGCCTATATTACGGCGTAAATAAAAGGAACTTTAAATTGTTGACTAGTATCGGTTAGTGATTAGCTTTTTGTAGAATCCTCCATTTCTTATGTACTTATGTACCTTCTCTGGTGTGCTCATTTACCATAATATAGATTTAAACGCTTTTCTATTAACCAGTTATCCTTTACAAACTCATTCATATTCATACATCATACATTTTGCCTCTACTCAGACTGATACGATAAATAAATCAGTTATCTCGACATTGTTATTCCTGGCAAACACAATTTGGTCATAAATCCATCGCTAGTAAAATTTCTAATATTCAGAAAATATTTAGGGCACTTTCTTCTTCTTTTTTCTATATTAATAAAACGCATTTACAAGCCAAAAAAAGATTTTCTCGGAAGTCAAAAACATTAGTATTATTTTTCTTTCTATTATTAATATAAGTTCGACGTCTGGGCACCAAACACATCTAACTAAGCGCGTATCAGCCAGGGAACAAGAAGCCCCAGCGAAGAAATACCGGTGCAATGAGACTACAAAGATCCGAATTTCAATGTTGATCACGCAATAACAGCGACCTATTAATCAGTCACACACTATAAACGACTAGACAAATACGTTCAGTGGGAATTAAATACACTTTAGAAGGGGAGGAAAAAGTGGAAGTAGATAGATGGGACGATGAGGAGACCATGAATAAAATAAAAAAATGACACTATAAATAAAGGTCGAGGATAGAGGAGAGAATTATAATAGAATTCCACATCGCAGTCGGCTCTAACGAGCGTGCTGAGCCCCCTCTTCCCTGAAAAGACAGGAGTACTTTCACACCTAGCCCCTTAAAGTAACTTGAGCGTGGAGGGCGACTACGAACTTATTGCTATTCGTCTTAAACTTCCTTTTACTCTCGTGCCAATTCAGGTTCAGAATCTCTTTTGTTGTACATATTATGATGCCTTCTTTGCTTATCTTGTTGTAGAGCTAATAAGCTCGGTGACCTCTTATAAGGCGGCCTCATAGCTTGCTAATTCTTTCCCCAAGCTTCATTCTTACCAGCTTCTAGTTAAGTCCATACTACAAGTACATACCATGCTATTTCAAAGGTCTGCTGCTTTGTTGCCATACTTGTATCCCCTGCCCTTAAATCTTATATTTTATACCTTTCTTCTGTTGAAGGGTATCTTTATGAACGGATTATTTTTATATGGATTGGCAAAGCATGGAAAGGGTACAAATTTCTAAAGTACAAATAGCCGTAAGGTAAAAATAAGAGGATATAAATATTAAAGAGGTCAAGGGACAATAAACAAATAACATGCCTCGACATAACGAATATCGATTTTGAAGCTACGGAACACATATTGCCCAACATCAAGGGAAAATATAGACACACTCATACTAACATTTACATTTCTTGATAATTAAAAGGTTATATTTACAAGCTATAAAAGAGAGAAAAAAATCAGATCGTATTAGAAATCGGAAAAGGGAATTAGTGCTAAGATAGGGGCCATCAGCTATGAGGAACTTAAGTCTATCTTTGCATGGGACAGGGTAAAATAGAAAAGAAGCATTCAAGATGGAGGGCAGACAGGGGCTAGCAGTTGAAAAGAAATGAGATACTGCTATAGAAAACGAACAGAGGGGACATAGACGGGCGATGTGGGGCTCGTCGTTACTCATTAAAGGCCTATGTGTGAAGCGTGTGTGCCCGATTCCCAGGCGATAAAGTACCATCTCAGAGCTCCGTCAAGGTTGATAACAGCTAAACTACTGTAAAACAGAGAACTTAGGGAAAGGAAACTAATTACAGAAGAAACCATCTAATTCGACTGCCATACTGACCAAATATAGTCCTTAAAGGTATAATAAAATCCAAAATAAAGCAAACTGCAACAATTCAGTATCAAGGTGGCCTCAATTCAAGCTGTCTAGACTCCGACATGACTAGCAAACCCACAAAAGTCTAGATTTGTATCTGAAAGACCAATGTATTTACGAGAAAGGAGATGGTCAGAAGTTAAAGAGTGAAGATAGTATAATAGGTATCTCGAAAGAATAAAACCTGTATAGGCAATAAAGTGCAAGGTCAATAAATGGCGTAAGGCTAATAAGACTACATAAACTCCGCCGGTTAGCAATCTACACTGTTAACATCGGTAAATTAGAAAGTCAATATATCTGCGACGCTGGCCTGATCACAGATGATAGAAACATTCATCTCTATTCCGGGGGTCGATTGACCACCACATTGACTCCTTATTTTTTTAATTCTCTTCCAAACATGAGATTAAAAGGTAGTGAAAGTTAAAGAGGAGATATATGCCCTCCAGAAGTCAAAGCACGCCTGAAGTAAAGTTCGCATTCGAATGGCTCTAGATCGATTTTGGTCAATAAAATTAGGAAGACCTGGGTTCCGGCGTGACCACCATGACCCTTTTAAATGGTCTCTACTACACAGGTGCATTAAGCATTCCACCAAGGGTCTGATATTCTGCCCTGGCGTGATCGAATACGAGGAATTGCGAACTCCAGCATCAAACAGTAAACAGAAAAACTAATGTATATTCGTATCAATATAAACAAATTTTCACTTTGTTTACTGGTGAAGAAATTGTTATTGAACTTAGACTAATAGGTCCTCACAGCATTGAATCTGGAAGGATATGAAGGAGAGGGACATAAGTTATGTATTTCAATACAAGGGGAAATGGGTCGCTTTCATGCAAACAGACAACTTAAAATAAGAGATACAGTCGCCTGAGCAATTAGATAGACCCACAAATCAGAAAGAAACAGTTTGAATCTGGTAGGACGTAACATGACCACAGTTTAGAATGCTAAATGGATTAGTGGATAAAAGAGATTTGAGTAGACTACCTTTTACGGTTGCTCACTTTATCACTCAATAATGTGTGTCTGGCATTAAAGTCACCCACGTGGAATTAGAATTGGGGTAAGAAGCTAAGATAAAATATCTAAAACCTTAGCCATTAAAAGAGGCTCAATATAAATTAAACAAAAAGTCTAAATTCTATTTTTAAGATGAACACAGGCTGCAACTGCTTGGTGACCAAAAGTGTGTAGTGCCCACCAAGAGCGAGAGATAAACATATCCCCCCTACCAGAGGATGGTAGACATTTAATAACAGTCATAAAGAGACTTGTGTTAAGTAAGTGTCTAGAGTTTGGTTTCCTAAAAGCATATAACAGAAGATGATTTTTAAGATAATAAAGAGTAGAATTCCGCCCATTTGAGAAGAATCTTCTGCTAGTTTAATTTATGAATTATTCCTATTATACAGAGCGGCAGCGGCCGGTAGTGTTCACATGAACAAAGCTCTAGCAATTGAAGCAGCTTCTCAAATTGAAAATATAAGATTTGACTGGTACTCGTCAGTAACCCTCCTTAATCTGCGCTGGGGATGTCGACGATCAAAGGATTTGAAAATCTTTTGTATGTTCACCCTAATCGTACCAACGGTTAGTTCTTGTCTATAAATATTAATAATCCGCTAACTAGCTACCTCATGTTAACAACGCCATGCTAACTAGCTACCTCATTGAATGC
This sequence comes from Ceratothoa steindachneri, assembly GCA_963969495.1. NCBI lineage: Eukaryota > Metazoa > Arthropoda > Malacostraca > Isopoda > Cymothoidae > Ceratothoa > Ceratothoa steindachneri. The sequence goes on from OZ018334.1 coordinate 44,757,368, forward strand.
TGCCCAATTAGAGCCGGACACGCAGTTCCGGTGATTTCATGGTCATCGTTCAAGTAGGTTTAAAGATCAGCTCAGAATTAAATGGTATATGTCTTCCAAATCCAACGATAAGAACGATTTGGAGATGGAGTCTAATGAATAATAGATAAAATATTTTTTGGTAGAAACTAATCTAGGATTATGGAATCTATAGCAAATGTTTGACTGCGGAGATGGCTAATAAAGGTCATACAAACAATATAAATTGGATTCTACTAATACTCTGGGAATGATGATACCAAAGTTAGTCTGTTCCCAGTCTGTGTAAAATCATTCCAGTAAAAATTTAAAGCCTTCCAAAGTATCGTTTATGTAAACATTCTGTAATTTATTTCCAAACTTTAAGTAGCACCGTGTTATCATGATCCAAGTTTAATTAACATTATTTGTGTTTATTATCATCATGAATAATCTACAACAAATACCGTTTATCTAAATCAAGTTATTGAATGTGATAAAAAACAGGCTGGTGTATTTACCTACACATTTTCCGTATGACCACTAGTATATCCTTGTCCTAGTCTCGCCGTCAACGTCATGCTAGGAGAAGTTTATTCCTTAATGGACAACTAACAATATCAGGCTCTACTCTGAATATTTTCAGAGCCATGTCAGTGTGCATGGAAAGTTTCTTCTTCTCACAACGCTATGAAGGGCTAAAAGCTCCTCCTATAAATATGTCCGTAAAGCCCCGCTGTCATGGAGAAACGTCCATTTCCTGCAGTCATAAATTCCTCAATTTTCCATTACAAAGGTAAGCTATTTTTTACGAGTTTTCGTTCTGCTCTGCTTTCATTTCTTTTCTAAAACTCCTTTTAAAATGAGACAACTTTTTGATTCTCTCGAAAATTTTTCTTGTTTTATTTTGATTTCAGGTTATCCGTGGATAAAATGTTTGTCTTTGGCAGTCTCATTTATCTAATAATAGGGGTAAGGGAAATATAAGTGTATTTTTCAAGTCTATGAGCAATTTTGCCTGGATGCAATATGTGGATGACATCCTTTGCCTTTAGCCTAATAATTAAAATATTAATACATTTCTTACTAAAATTAACACCTTAGTTCCCTCGATTGAATTTACTTTAGAAGTTTAAAAGGATCGCACACTCCCTTTCCTAGATATACTAATTAATCCGACAAACCATTGATTCAAATATGAAATATATAGAAACACACAGCCATTGACTCTTTTTTCCTCTATGTTTGTGTGTGCCCTTAGAATTGTCTCACCAGAATACCTAGACAAAGAAGTCGACAGAATATATAAAATAGGGATAAATTTGTGCTACCCTCTGTACTTTCTCGACAATTGTTATAAGTCCGCCAAGCGTTACTATCATCCCTAAGTTTAAGGCTAAAAACTTAGTAGTTTTACTCTATAACCATATTTTGATTAAATTAGCTCGTTCACTTAGTCTTCTGAAGATAAATGTTATTTTTAAGTACGAGAATACATTTTATCGCATCCTTGTCAAAAATTCACCCCCCACCCCGACGTGGCATTGTTTATTCGATAGGCTGCAACAAATTCCAAAAATGTTATTATGGACAAACCGGGAAAGAAGTAGATGGCCGGGTTAAGCAACATCAAGCCATTGTACGTAATCGCAGTGAATAATCTCCACATTTTTTACATATGTACAATCTTGACCATAGTATTAACTGGAACAGTGATAAACCAATCATAAAATGCAGTAATTATATTTCGAGAAATATATTAGAATATATCTCAATTAACATGTTTCCAAATTAAAATCTTAGCCCTGGTTTGTACACGCTAAACTCCCATTATCAATACATACATAAATTCTCAAATAAAATTGTTTCAGGATTTTGTACCCCCTAATTAAGGTTCAGAGGTTGGTAGTCTAATCCCCCCTTCCACTATTTAAGTCAATATATGTGCAGCTTCCTGTTCATTCTTTTAAAAGATCTTTACGAATAAAGACGAAAGCAGACGGAATCGTTTTGCACTTTTCCTTTGTTGGTGTATCTGGATATATATATATATATATATATATATATATATATATATATATATATATATATATATATATATATATAAATAAATAAATAAGTATATATATATCATCAGCAATAACTCTATAATTTAGGAAGGCGATATATTTTTAGTATTTGAATAATAATTTCATCTTAGTTTGGTTATGACTAAGATCAAAATTCAAAATCTAACAAAATGCAGCCATGGTTAAATTTTTATAAATTTTATGAACTTCGCGAATTATAATAATTTTAAAAAAGAACTCTAAACTGAATTTTCTGAACTTCACCATTTTGTTTTATGATATTATCAAAGAATTATTAGAAATAACTTTGATAAAAAACATGTCATAAACAAACTAAGATAAAATTATTATTCAAATACTCAAAAAAATACCCTTTCTTAAATTATAGAGGTAGTACAAAGCAAAATGGGGAAGTTCATAAATAAATATAAGTATCGAAATTTGGTGAATTTTTTGAAACCCAAAGAATTACAAATGATGAAGTTCAGAAAATTTATTTTCTATATATATTCTTCTATAACTATATTTCAGCAACATGATATTTTGAAAAGGGGAAAATTTAGCTAAGAGTTCCTTTCTAAAATTATTATAATTGGCGAAGCTCAGAAAATAATAAAAATTCAACCATGGCTGCTATTTTTTAGATTTTATATTTTAATCTTACTCGCAAAGCGTAAGCTCCCCCCGTAGGAGGGAGTGGCGATGTCATTGCTTGGTGTATATATATATATATATATATATATATATATATATATATATATATATATATGTCAATTACTTAAACAAGAATTGAGAAATTGTTAGCATAGGGGGAGGGGCGGGGACAAATCTATGAACAGCTAAGTGCACAAAATTTTATAATTTTAACTTTTTAACAAATTGAAGTCTTAGCGGTCACATAAGTTGTAGAAATACGAGTATAGCAATGGAGAGCAAGAAACAATGAAGAAGGGTGAGGTATAATAATTGGTTAGTTATTATAAGAAACGGAGAGGAAAGGCGGATACATCATTGTTGAGAAAGGGTCTAATGGTCTTAATATGAATGGATTCAATTATTCATAGGTGTCGAGGGTTAGTGAGTGGATAATCCCAATCTCACTAACTTGGCATATATTCTAAGACACGTTTCTCTGTGTCTTCCACCATTTTCTATTAGTTCAACTAGATTAGGAGAGGAAGGAAAGGGCCGTGACATAACAACCACTACAGAAATTCTATTTCCCTTACAATCTAACTCCTCTGAGTGCCAAAGAGAGTAGGATAAGGGATGGAGAGGGTGATGAGGTTGTGAGCAAATGGGAAAAGGAAAAAGGGAGAATTATGTATAGGCGGTTCATTTGATTATATATACATCTATTCTACCCTAGAACTAATCAAGAGGAGCAAAAGCTTTCCGGTATACGTGGACTTGTTGACATACTGTTTAACTTTGCTTCCAGATCACGAACTATATTTTTTTCAACTTTGAATCCTCTCTTGCAGAATCCTTTTCGCTGTGCTTTATCTGTGAGATAGAGAAAAAGTGAATGATAGAAGCACCATGTAAACTGTCTGTTCTATATCATCAGTAAATTAAGAAAAGTTAGCTTACATACAAAAGGCAAGCAGAGGGAACATAACAACCACTACAGAAATTCTATTTCCCTTACAATCTAACTCCTCTGAGTGCCAAAGAGAGTAGTATACAACAGTGTCAGTTACAACAGATTATCTACAAAAATGACATTTCCTACCGGCTTGAGCGTTTGTAGGAAATCCCGGCACACTGAGTTGAATGGCACTCACTGGCGTACTTTTTTAAAGTAGCGAATGCCTTGATCCATCAATCTACTCGTTTTTTATAAGAAATCTTCCTTTTGCCATTCCTTATTTCTTCCACCATCTAGGTTTAAGGATAGAAGCAGTGACCCCAGGATTTGTTAGATGAAAAGCATTTAAACTACTATAAACAACGCCCTTCTAAGCCTCAACGTACAAGCCAAACCTAGCACCTAAATTGATTATGTTGTCCTAATCCTTTCGAGAATTTTAATTGTTAAGTTTAGCCTAGGAAAGAAGTTTTCAATATTATCCCGATTACAACTTTTATGCGAGTGAGTATTTTTACTTAGAATTACATAATAAATCACCTTTAAACCCAAGAGTTTTACTCTGCTTTGAAATGAAATTGGATTATCAAAGAGTTAAATTTCCTCTAACTTTACACAGAATGCCAAAAAGAAAGCGATAGACTTTTTATTCTGTCCGAAAGAGTTGTGCTTTGGTTAATTAGACAGGGTGAAAAAGTTTGGCTTCACAAGGAATTTAAAAAAACACATTTGTTTTTAGAGTCGTTGGTACAGCTTGTGTTTTTTCCACCGTGGTCTCAAGATTTGTGTTTGAAATGGATACAGGAACTTTGCTCTTTGTTCTAACTGAGCATTCATAAATACATTTTCTTTGAGCTCTGATACACAAAAAACCATTTTGTTCATTGAGAATTAAATATATTTATGAAAGAAAGTTTGTGTACGAATATATTTCAATTAGTATAAATGTATAGTAAGAGAATGGATTTAATTCTATTTATAATGTTGTTCGCTTTTTTTTTGAGTTCTAAATGTTCATCTCTTGACCATCTGTAAAAGTTCTCGAGAGAATTTGGATTAGATGTTCATGGAAGTTTTCCTACCTTTTTTCCAGCAGTTTCCCTCTTTTTTGTTTGATAATAAAACAGTTTTGAGATCTTTTTACTTTTTATCCCTAAGATTGTACATTGCTAGGAAAGCTACTTTAATTAATGATAGTAAAAGAACAGAAAATATATGAAGAATTTTAATCTCAAAATCTTTCTCTTACAAACAAGAAATTATTCGGTATAAACAATTTTGGCTATAGACTTAAATATTGCTGAAAATATCGCTCCCACACAGAGTGTTCCCCAAAATTTGGGTATAAAACATGTGTCCATAGGATACATTAATTTTCATGGTATTACAACAAAATTAAACTAAGTTTCCTGATCCTGTCCTTTTATCTTACATTCTTCAGGCCTTTTTCCTCCTGCACACTTATAACCTTCCTGAGGACTCCTCTCCTCTCCACTTTCCAATCTGCTTGTCTATCCTCTATTTTCTCATTCCCTCAAAGAATCGATACGCTTTGTACTCAAAGAGGCGAACTGAAGAAGTATAAAGTAGTTTGGACTTTAAAATAATCATTCGTAATTTATTAAATGTAAAATTGGTTATGCCTGAGACATATATTGTTTTAATCCCGCAAGTTTCCTTTCAAGTAGATAATGCCGCCAGTAATGCAGAGTGATCTCTATCGAAATTAACTATTCGAATTAGTCACTCAGTTTTGCATTCTATTTTGTTTATTAGGCATAAAAGAGCTAACGTGTCTTGCCATATACTCCTATATCCTGCGAACTTTAGAAGTCATTTTATGGGACGAGTATTTTTGGGGAGATGGAAGCCTTGAGATGAGTCCTCTGATCAAAATGTTCACTTGGGACAGTGAAAAAAAAAACGTATAGGTTTTTTCTCAAACTTTCATATTTTTATTTTACTTCAAAATCTTAGAGATCCATAATTTATTGTAATTACCAAAAAGAATTCTTAATAACATAAATTTAGAAATCATAAGAGACAACCAACTAATCCGGAAATCTAAAGCAAAAATACGCATATATTTAAGAGTTTAAATTATAATTATAGGCAAATAAATAATACTTAACAACTACACTACCCATGAGTAACACTAAAATTCTTAAAAAGTTATTAATTAACTTCAGAGAGAGTAATTCATATTCCGATACGAGAGGAGTTCTAAAAGATAATAATAGTCGTACTTAAAAAACAGATTGTCCATTTAGATGCAAATTTAACAAGAAAATACTTGGTAAGAATTTGTAAACCAATCGAACCATAAGTTGTTTAACCAGGAAACGACCTCAATTTAAAATAGACAATTATTTAGAAAAAGAAATGGGTTAAGGTAAAAACAATGAAGAATATTAAATCATAACGACCGACATGAATCATTAACTTTTTATATAAATTATTATTATTATCAATATTATTTTGGAGTACAAACCTTATTCGATCGCAATTAAGGATCGACCACAGTGAGTTAGGTTTCCTGGTGGAAAAAGAATGTTGAAGAGATAGGTGAACAAGCATATACATTGAAAAAAATAATTTTAGAAATGAAAATGGTATTTGGGGTGAAATTACCACCAAATGCTATGATAGTGTGAAGGAGATTTAACGCCTTTAAATGATCATGTAATTGAAATCGACGTGGGTAAAACGTTGTTAAATCGCGAGAGCATCTGCCAGAACCTTTACAGATTCATCGAGATTATTATTCAAATAGGGACTTTTCTTTACATCCATAGAAAGAATGGCGATTTCCAATAAGAAAAGGATTGTATAATCATCATAATTCAAACAGTAGAATAAGATCGAAGTGAAAGTGGAAGGAAAAAGAAAAGTTCAGGAATCACCATAAACTCGTGTACTTAATGGCGATGGAGAGAAGTGGACTGGTTGATGACTCAAAACCAGCTGTGGGCAAAGAAAGAATCGTACAAGATGGGGATCAAGAAGCATTTTCAGTTGATTCTTTGCTTATGTTTCCCCCATAAAAGTATTCAAAGGCGAGATTTAAATTTAGAAGACAAATTTCAATTCTTCTTTCTGACAAATTCAAGAACAGTTGTGATAATAAAACTTTAGGTATAGTTACTATTTAACATAGGTAATTAATAACTTTTTAAAATTACGTGAATTACTTTTTTTCACGATTCGCAGAAATTTCCATTCACATTGACGAGATTCTTTCGCCAATTAACGTTTCAACCTTCCATTTATAGCTAGCCTTTTTAATATAAATTCCTATTTACTTGCCTCATATATAGAAAATTTGTCTTGTCGTTTAAATTAGTTGGTTGTTCATCTGTAAGTAGTCGCTGCCTATTTTAGTTTCTCTTTTGAAGTGACTTTGCCCACTTGCTTTGTTCTTTATTTTCTAATGTTATTTTGGAGGGGTCTTTGGTAACAAAGACTTCATCAAATGGCAGCATTATAAGCAAGGAAGAAGATTCAAGAAATTTTGATACCAATTTTCACCTCTATTCAAGGAATTTTACTGATGAAGATAGATAAGTGAGTACGACAAGGGTTTCTAGGTAATTGGTGCATACCCAATATTATAAATACCTCGAAGTTGTTTTTGTTAGTGAGTAATAAAGTGATTACAAGAGCGAATTATTTATAAATTACTTGAATAGTGTATGGTATTGAGAAAATAGGTAGTTTATTTGCAGTAAAGGTCAAATTTTATGCAAAGTTTTATATCGAAATATTGAGGAGAAATGAAAGTTAGTATTGAATACGAGTTGATAGGTTCTAGGAGAGGAGACGGACCGATTTGTTAGCAACATGTGAGAAACTCACTCCCCTAAAATAAATATTAAGTGGTTGCCTAAAATTAAAATAATATTAGTGAAATACGTAAATATCTATTAGAAAATCAAAATCTATCCATAAAATACATAAAATGATCACAGTGCAATGGAAAAGAATTAGTGTAGTAGCACAACAACAAGTATTATATCTATGAAGCCAACGGAAAAAATCAGTGATACTACAGAGAAGTTCGATAAAAATTAAAACTAACACTGATTTTTGGCCAAAAAATATCGATGGCTAAACAAAATAACCTTTTGATTAATTTTTCATTACTGTAATAATGCTTAATTTAACTGCTTCCTTAGGCTTAGTTGTGGCTGCTAAAAAGTATGGCGGGTGTTTTTGCAAACCATTGATTTTGATGCACCGACAATTGCTGTGTGAGTAATCGTTTCTTTCCTGTATTGCGGAGTCTTTACTACGTTCTAGATAAATCGTTTAGAAAGTCTATTTGATAATGTTAGAATGAAAAAAGTTTTACCAGTGATTTTACTTATTGTATCATTATCCCAAGTGAATCCTTGTATATTTTTTAGTGTCTGATAAATTAATTAACCGAGGTCACGAGCACTAGCTTTCAGTCTTTCTAGTAATTCGTATGTGTACTCGATAGTTGATTCTTGCATTCTAATTAACTTTAAAGGTAGTGTGATGCATAGCATAATGGTACTTTTTTGAATGTTTATTTTTTTACACGTTGAAGCTCATGGAGGACTATAGCCATCATGAGCCTTCTATTTAAACTAGGTGGCGCGGCCGCGAGTGGTAGAATTTGGCGAGAAAATATTGAGTATATACTGCTTTAGATGCACAAATTCTAGATGAACAAGTTTCAAATGACACACTATTTTGACTGAAGGGAAAACCGCATATTACTTTGACGGCTTAGTAAGTCGTGTATCATTTTAAGAATTTTAGTAATGATGACTATAGACGCCATGAACATTTGTTCCATTTTGGGAACTTGGCCTTGAGTGTCAACGTGTTATCGTCATTTCGTAGAGTATGATACTAATGCAATATATGAATTATTAGCATAGTACTTAACTCTATCACCAATGATAAAACTACTTTTGTGAGGGGATTAGGTTTGAATTTTCTTCTCTCACTTTTCCGGGATAAAATAATTTTTAATTTCAGAAGTCTGCAAAGTTGGACGTTAGTACAAAGAATAAGATTGGTAGAAACGATCTTCTACATTAATTTAATTGTTTTGTTAGACGAAAATGTCTTGGCTTCCAAGTTAACATAAATAACACCTGTTTTAAGGTTGATATTAACTTTATTTTTAAATTATTCATAGACTTTCTACCACACAGTTCTAACATAAGATAATTCTAAAAACATGTTGAGTGGTTAGCTTATCTCTTTTACGCCATGTGGAATAGAGGAATTGCGTTTTCTGCTAGAAACAAACAATTTTTTTCATAATTCCTTGTGTAATGAATGATGTAATTTCTTGATGACTAATATGTACTCTATTTTTTCTGAATTTGTTTACATCATCTAAAAAAATTAGTGACCTCAAGTTCTCGAAACAGTGCATTTAGGCGGAGAAAAAGGCCCAAAGGATGCTAGGCTATATTAAGCACCAGTTTGGTTATCGGAACCAGGAGATTGTACTGTGCCTGTACAACTCACTTGTCCGACCACACCTGGAGTATGTCGTACAATTTTGGAGTCCTTCATTGCGAAAGGACATCGCGAGATTGGAACGCGTACAAGCCAGGGCAACCAAGCTGATTCCCTCTATCCGACATAAAAGTTATGAGGATAGACTAAGGGAATTAGATCTGTTCTCGCTGGAAACCCGTAGACAGCGTGGTCAGCTCATCGAAGTTTTCAAAATACTTCGAGGGTTCGACAATGTTGACTACCGGGATATTTTCCGACTGAGTGAGAACAGAACGCGCAATCACGGCTTCAAACTTGAACTGAAGCGTTACAACCACAATCTGTGTGGAAATTTTTTCACTTACAGTATCTGCGGTATGTGGAACGCACTTCCAGTGGAAGTTGTCAACAGTGAATCTGTTGACCAGTTCAAGTCAAGACTAGACAAGGTCTTGAAAAGTGGCCGTTTAGGGACGCAAAACAATTGAGCAGCCTTGTGCCCGCTCGATTGCAAGTCCAATGGTACCCTCTTTGAATGGACCGTAAGGTCTCCTAGGGTACCTTCTTTCCTTGTTGTTACTCCTTGTTGTAAAAACAGATCTACCAAAGCAACCCAACCTTTTCTTTTCATCCACCACCTAATCGACCGAACATAAAGGTGAGATTATTAACCCAATTAATTCTGCTCCAAGTTTTGTGACGAATAAGGTGATAGTGAAGATACCCATCAACAAAGTATACCCAATGTTCTTAAAATTATTTACGAACTTATTAAAGAAAACTCAAATACTGGAGTGGTATAACGTGCAATGGTAGGTGAACGTTCAAACCACTAAATTAGTCCATACCAAACAAACAATTCTTTTATCAATTGAAGATGCAAGTGGATCTACTAGAATTCCGTACCTTCAAATAACAAGGACATCCTTTACACCAAAGATAAATTATTTTCGTGTAGAAGGTATACCCTTAAGAGAAAACAGGCATAGAATTACTATTAATTTATGCCATGTCCTCGTGGATAAATTAGAAAACGCTGCGAATGGTAGAGTAGTCCGTGAGCTATCACGACTTACAATGAATCTGGATTTTTTTAGGTAAGTAATTATCGTACACATACAAGTTTAGAAATTAATTAAGATATCGGTGATACGATCCAATTTCACATTTCATTACTCCAACTGCATGAATCGACGCTTTTCGATTATATCATGCGACGATTCAATACAGCATTTTAATCTGAGACAACAATTGAATTTGTAACTTACAATCTCATCGCTTGCATATATATACACTGTGTCGAGCTAAATTTGACAGTTTGCATGAAATAAATAAATCTCGCTATATTTTATCCAAAAATAGATGCATTTTGAATTTTACGAAAATATCAACTAGATTATAAGAAGAGAACAGTTTACCCAAAGTAGCCGCCCTCAGCTTTCACCGCGGCGTCAAGACAGCTCTGAATCTTGTCGCATGCGTTCCTCACTTTGTCACTGAGAAGATGTTTAAACATCTGCTTGGTGTTGGACACTAGCTCTTTCTTGATGTTCTTGCACAGCGGTTGGTGTCTTTCTCAGCCACTTCACAAACATAGTAATCGATGGGTTGAAAATTTGAGAAATTAAGTTTCCATAAAGTCGCGTTGGTTAAGTAGTAGAAATTCTTTGTCAGCCACTCAAGCTCCTTTAAGAGGTATAGCCTTCTACTAGCAACCATTCTCTAGGCCAGGGTTTGTCTACAGTCTCAAGAAACTAAAATAGCTGTTTAACTTTCATAAGACAATGTTTAAAGATGTGGAGCAGTATGACTTCATCCTAACAGAGTCAAATCAAAAGAGCATCACATTGGAAGAATTTTTTGTTTTTGTACCATTAAAATGGAAAAAGGTGTAAAATAAAATAAAAATTATATAACCACTTCAATTTAATTTTTCCCCCAAAATGACACGAACTTTGTGAATAACCTATTAGCAAGAGTTAATTAAAATGATAATCTGTAAATATAACTCAGATGAATAGATTGGTTTGTACTTCATTATGCCTTTTGCGTCAAAATTTATTTCCTTTGTCTTTTAATATTAATTAAAATGGTTGTACTTTTGTCCCTTAACTTTCCAGTTAGCTGCATACTAGTAAATTGACCTCTGAGACAGATGGCAATCATTAGTTGAAAAATTATGTGAAGAAAAAATACATGTAAAATCTTGGAATAATTAAGAGATATATTTGCAACGATATTTAGATATCAATTCTTAAAGAAGCTTATAACTAATTTATCTAGTTTGGAAGGCATGTACTTATTAAATAGGAACGATAATTTATATGAATATGATCCTTCATCCTTAGATTCATTTTGTCCCAAAGTCCTTCTCTAAGTTCAATTTATAAGATGCCAGAATGGAGACAGAATTAGCTAATTCTTTCTGTATATATATACTCGTATATACATAAAAGGTTGAAACAGATCTCTGCCCAATTCTATTTACGCTCAATGCTTTATTTTTCATTATCACAGGGAACTTACTTTTCAAAATGCTACATCAGAAACTCAAGTCTTAGGGCATGTACTTTACTCATAATTGAATGAAATCCTTACTCACCTACATTTGTCCCATCAGATTCACTCACTTTTTCTTCATTATGACTAATGGCATCTTTCAAAATTTCATCTTCCTAATCAATTAAAGATTCTGAAACAATTTCATGAGAATTTTTTATCATTAGCATTAGACATTTATCCTTTCCATAATTTTATATACTTCAGTAATGACAAACGATAGTGTATATATATATATATATATATATATATATATATATATATATATATATATATATATATATATATATAACTGAAAAAGGAAAGGAAGTATACTAATTAAATTTGTAAAAACTAATCAATATGCAATTTCTTTCCTGTTGCTGTCAAATTTTCCAGAGTAAGAAAAATGTGTTGAGAAACTGGTATGGTCTGCATATTACACCGTTGTCAAATATTAAAAAACTTTCTTCAAAAATTCTAACTTTTGGCTAATAGCAAGAGAGAAATAGCCGCGCGGTCAATTATAAGTTGGGAAATAATTCAAATTAAAATATACCACAAATTGCAGAGGGTAAGTTTAGTACCGTCAAAAACTAGGGAAAAATTCCCAATTCTACATTTTGGGGAAATTACTCGTACTTGTTTAATTTTTATCAAAATTGCATCAGAATTTTCTTTTAAATGTGATAAAACAATGTATAATAGAAGATATTAGGAAAGTAATATGGATTAGAAAAAATTTGTGCTCTAAACTAGATTGCGAGAAGTATAAATGGACCCATCACCAATAAATAACATACTATGTCATAGACGAATGAACAAAATAGAATTTAAAGTTGTGCAAGCACTTGTATCAATGAATTGAGCACATCTTAGACTGCAGGCATTCTGTTTTTTGTTGAATTTTTCGCCCTTGATTTTATTATATTCTTCTTCTAATCTTTGCCACATATCTTCAGCATTATTCTGTTTGCGAACCATAACCTTCCAAACTAGTATCATTCAATAGGTTTCCAATCGGGTTTTAATCGAGCCTCGGCGCAGGACAGTTTATTAAGTCAATATTTTCAGTATCATTAACTGCTCCGCTCTTTTTATTGTCCGGCACCAAACATTGTCCTAGTGTAAGCAGTGTCATGTATCTCCGAAGTTCAGAGGAAACGTTCACAAGTCTTGAAGCAAATTATTTTGAACACGGCGTTATTTAGCATTGAAACCACCAAACGTATATACCCCAGCCTTGAAATCATGCCTCACACCATAACTTTATCCATTATATTTCAACTTTCTTATTTGCGAATGTGGAATTCAATCCTTTACCTGTACGATGCCTTGCTACTGCCTCCAATCAGATTACATCAAATTTTAATTTGCCTTCGTCGCTCAAAAAACACTTTTCTTCTTTCATCACTCAATTGAGCAGGCTCATTAGCAAATACCAACATAGTAGCTCTATTTCCTTTATTTATTAGTCTTTTCTTAACTGGAGAGTGTGCTATGAATCCAATCCCTCGCAAGGGAAGCGACACAGTTTGCGAGACACATTCAGGTTGACGTTCAGAATTAGATGGTTCTGTATTAAATCACTCCCTTATCGACCTCCGTTGCTGGAGCGATTTTCCCTCTGACTCATTTTTCGAGAGCCCCTGTCTTGTTATATGACATGTGGATGATGAATGACTTACCTACCGCGGGTGTGAGTATTAGCATAAAGCTTCTAATAGCTGAGCAGTTTATGACTGCGCTGAACGTTTCGTGACCGGGCTCGCTATATCGAGCCCGTGCCTCGATGTTTAAAGTCATAAGCCGTATCAACTAAGCTAGGTGAAGGATTAAAGATAAGGGTGTCAAAGAAGGGAAGGAAATTGCTAAGAATATAAAGAGAGGGTTGAGAATAGTTTCGATCTTTGAATTCTGCTATATCCTCAAAAAAATGATCAATGATGAAACCGGATGATGAGAAAGGATGCCCAGAGTAAGGCAAGATGGATATGTACAGACACGACTAAAACTTCAAATATAAAGGATGGAAACTGGTAGAGACGGGAGTGAGTTAGAGAGAGTGGATACAGGCCAAGCCATTAATCAACGCAACGAACCCCTGGGAATGCAGCAAAGAAGACGTTTACAGTATAAATCAATTAAAGTATGGGCGGGGGAGAACAATATCGACCCTATGCTTAGAACAAACAGAAATTATTGTAGATCCTGCTATTGGGGCGAAGAATCCTCTGACTGAAAATATCTGCAAAAATAAAAACAAAAAGCATCTTGTCATGTGTAGAGAATTAAGACACATTTCTAGGAATTAAATTTTGAAATACGTTATTAGAATGTGTATAATCAAGAATAATAATGTACACCTATGGCTAAAAGATTTAGGACTACTATATTTTTTCTTATAAGAAAATTAATAGAAAAAGATATAATACTTTCTGGAATTGAAAAAGATTCAAATAATTACTTAACAAAAAAATATTACAAAATCGATTATAATTACACAAAATCATTCTTAGTGAGGTGTGTTGGCGCATTTTGTGTGACGAGAAAAGATAAACAAAATTATAAAGGAAATGGTCAGAAATATCTTTTGCGGGTTCTATTAGGATTATGATATGGATCAGACATGAGGGGAGGAGCCTATGTTAAATGTATTTATTCTCCTGTGTAGAGGAGAAGATATATATTTTGAGAGAGAGTTTAAATTTAAATTATGTTAAAGATTTTCAAATATAAGCGAGCATTCAGAAGGATGTCAAACTCTTAAAGATTTAGTAAAATTCTAAAAGGTCATTAAAGAATCCATCGGAGAATAGTTGGGGAATCAATAATCGATCGCAGTTGTAAGATAAATTATGTTTTGAAATACAAAGTGAAAAAGAAAGAATTAAATATTAATTCCGCCAACATTCTTCTTTAGATAATTAGACTTTTTAATTAATTACAAGCAAATTTGCTCAAATTTGATCTTATCTTTTCTTTGTCCTCTTTAATATGCTTTCAAGTAGATTTTTATGAACAATCCCCAGCAGAGAGTATTTGCTCTCAGAGATCAATCGAAATTTTAATTTACTTACAAAGGGCAATCAATAAGTTTTGCAATTCAGATATAAGGAAACGAGATATGAGGAAAAGTGTTTTATTATTTTCCAATATAACCACCCTGGACTTAAATGCACTTACGCCACTTGTCCCTGAGGCTTCAAATTCCCAACAATCAGAAATCTCCCTACTGCTGTCCAATCCACTCCTGGACGGCGAGCTGGACATCTTCATCGTCCCCAAACTAGCTTCCACGCAGTGCAGCCTTAAACTGACGGAATAAAAAGTAGTCGCTAACGGCCAGATCTGGACTGTAAGGAGGATGGTCGAGCTCCTCGAATCCGCACTCGCGCAGGGCAGTTTGTACAACTCTCGCTTTTAGAACTTTGACGACGTTGAAGTTGATCATGGCGCGTAAGGTTTCTAAGGACCCAACGGGCAGAGACCTTGGGCATGGCCAAATTGTCGTGGATGATGTTGATTTTCCAGGATCATCCTCTCCATACGGGCCACATTGTCCTCGTTGGTCATATCTGACGGGCGTCCTGGTTGGGGGTCATCTTCGCGACCATCGCGGAACTTCCTATTCCAGCGAGCAATGGTTGCATAAGAAGAGGTGGTGTATACTGCGACCATGCGTTCATGGATCTTTTTTGCATTCTTGCCTTCTTTGGTCAAAAATTTAATAACTGCGCGGTGCTTAACTTTCTCCATTGTTCAAAAATTTGTGACTGATGATCTGCGATCAGCTACTGTTTCTTAAATAGACGAGGGAGGAGCATGCGGCTGCAGGTCCTGACTTGTCATAACTGTCCTAACACCCCCATAAACAGCCATCCCCTTTCCTCTGTTTTGCCCTACCGATTTGCAAAGCTTTTTGACCGCCCCTAGTACCATTGGAAAATTTTAATTTTTATTCTAACAATACAAAAAAAGGTAATTAATTTAAGAATCGGATTTCTAGGTACCCATTTCTCTGATTCGATAGTACAGGAATTATGAGCTCTGATGTTTGCGGCTGATTCTGTCATTTTATGAAAAGAGGGCTTCATCTGTCATAAAGGGAAAACAATTGTATTTGTCATTATATTAGGTAAGCCTTGGATTTTTTCTTGATTTTTTTTTAGAGCTCATCTAGCGAATGCCTACATGGGCATTAGTCGCTGTATTAAAAATGGCCTAGTTCGAGGCTACTTTAAAATAAAATTAAACGAAAAAAACCCCCACCCAAATGGGGGAAAGGAAGCAAGCTCCTGCGTCGGGTGGTGGTCCCCCCGGCACCGAAGCGTGCAACCTAAAGGAAAAAAACAAAAACAAATGCAAAAAACAAAACAAAATAAAAAAAACAAACCCTGCTTCAATAATAGGGAGAAAGGGGGCCACCCCCAAAAAGTCAATAAGTCTACCAGTCGATGTGCACGCACTCATCCCAAGTACAAGGGACAGGCGGTAACGACCCTGCCTATCCCGGTACTGGGACAGGTGTCGTGCAATAATATCACCCAGACTGGGACATTCGACAAGAATGTGGCGAACAGTCTGGTGGACGACGCTGTCGCAATAGGTCGCTAGGGAGTGCTCCATCAGATAGCGATGCGTCACACGAGTATGTCCGATTCGGAGACGACACAAAGCGACCTGAAGCCGTCGCAAGATTGGGGGATAGGTCCATGGGAACAGTCGCGGCACAATGGCACGGAACTTTGAGTTCCCTTCGACCGTCTCCCATCTTCTTTGCCAAGCAGTCCGAAGAGCTGCCCGTATTCCTGCCATGTAGTCGGTGTGAGGAAGAGCGAAACGCTGGTCCGGTCGCAGAGTCCTCGCGGACTCTTTGGCACCCTCATTAGCGCGCTCATTCCCCGCAATTCCTACATGTCCAGGAACCCAGCAGAAGATAATCTCGAAATCTACCCGGCTCTCCAAAACCGTGGCGTCACGGATATCGCGAACCAGGGGATGCGGAGATTCCAATGCCATGAGATCACTCAGGGCGCTTTGTGAGTCGCTATATGTAGATCACAATCCGGTCTCCGACCTGGGTACGTCGCGTAATCTCCCGTACCGAGTGGTATATTGCTACTAGCTCGGCCGTGAAGACAGACGCAGCACCTGGTAGAGCCTCGCTGACTTCAAACAGAGGGGATACGGCGTGGAAGCCGACCCCCTCTTGGGACTTGGAGCCATCCGTATACACTGGCACGGTTTCAGCGTGACACGATGTGTGCTCCAAAAAGGTCGAACGCAATACTCCTGGCGCAGTACAAGCTTTGGGAGCAGAGGCGTGGCGACAAATAGCCAAATGTGGTACCCTCCAGGGTGGCGTCCTAGGCAGAACCAGGGACGCCACCCGCCCGAGAGCTATATCTACCTCTCGAAGCAGTTTCCTGGCCCTAAACCTAAAGGGCTAAGGATATGACTGGCGTCTTTTAGGCGGCATAGGCACCATCGAGATCAGTTGCAAATGCAGTGAGAGCTGTTGGCGACTGAGGGAGGCGCTGGGCTCGCGTGTACAGGCGTGTGATGCACTGCATGCGGCGTGGAGCGAGTGGCATCTTCCCAGCATCGACCAACAGGCTCTCAATGGGAAAAGTTTGAAATGCACCGGTCGCAAGGCAAAGGCTGGTATGATGGATAGAATCAACCCTCCGCAATAAACGCTTGGCTATGGATGCATAAAACTCGCATCTGTATTCGAACTTCGAACAATCAAAGGATCGATAAAAAAGTAGGTCAGTAGCCCTATCAGCGCCCCAAGCGCTGAACGTCACGGAGCGAAGAATGTCCATAAGCGGGTACAAGAGACCCTAAGGCTGCGAATATGAGCCTCCAAGGTGAGGCGTCGGTCGAATACAGGACCAAGGAAAAGGTGCGACTCAACCACATCCAGGCGAACCCCATTAGGAAACAAATCTGGGTTGGGGTGAAGCCGTGGATGGCGGCAGAAGTGCACCAACTTAGTCTTGGCCAAAGAAAACCTAAACCTGTGCGCTTTGGCATAGCGAGAGACGCAAATTAATGCCTATTGGAGTCGACGCTCTAGAGTTGGCATCTCTCCCGCGCCAAAACAGATCGAAAGGTCGTCCACGTAGAGCGGAGCGAGAACATCTTCCGGAAGCACCGAGGTGATGCCGTTGATGCTCAGGGAAAAGAGTGTGACACTGAGGACACTTCCCTGCGGGACACCTTCTTCCTGCCTCTTTGGGCCGGAGCTGGCTACCCCCCACCCGTATGCGGAATCGACCATCTAGCAAAAATTCAGATATAAACATTGGGAGGCGTCCCCTTGCCCCCATCGTGTGGAGAGTCTCCATGATACCGTATCGCCATGCGGTATCATAGGCCTTCTCCAGATCAAAAAAGACCGTGGCGTAGTGCTGTCTACGAAGGAAAGCCTCGCAGACAGCATTTTTCAGTCGGAGCAGAGCATCCGACTTGGAGTGTAACTTGCGGAAGCCGCACTGTGCGGAAGACGGATAGCTTTCGCTGTTGAGGAAAAAGGCTAATCTAACATTTACCGATTTCTACATCAACTTGCACACGCAAGAGTTTAGAGAGATTGGGCGGAAACCGTTCGGAGAAAGAGTTATTTCTCCCCGGTTTGTGAAGGGCAAGCACAGTAGCGATTCGCTAGGAGTCTGGGAGAAGACCTTCCACCCATATCCTGTTGAACAAATCTAACAGAAATGACATGCCTTGCTCACCTAGGTGTCGAAGCAGGGCGTACGGGACATTGTCTGTACCATGGGCGGTGTTCATGCACGAAGCGATATCGCAACGCAACTCGCTTAAAGTAAACTTGTCGTTAAAGGTTTCTCCACCTCTGGACGTAAAGTCCAGCCGGCGGCCTTCCGCGACATCACGACGTGCATTGAATGCTGGCGGAGCAGCATCACGGCTAGAGAATGCGGAAAAAGCGGTCGCTAAGGATTCCGCCACGGACGCGGGGTCCGAGATTTCGGTCCCATTCTCCTGGAGAACGGAAGGGGGGTCCCCCGAATCCTTTTGACTCGCTTCCAGACCTCAGCTATAGGGGTCTTGCCGTTAAGTGAAGACACGTATGCTCGCCAAAAAGAGCGGCGGGCGTGCTTTGAAATATACCTGAACCTAGCCATAGCCCGACGAAATTCAGCGACAGTGAAATCGTTTGGGCGGCGCTTATAGTTCATGTAGGCATAACGCTTCTGTTTGAGAGCCGTCTCACACTCGACCGACGAGCATGGAAGTGGTCGGCGTGCAAAACGGCCAGACGTCCTAGGAATAGTAGTCAGGCCCACGGCGATGAGGTTGCCGGAGAAGAACTCAACGGCCTTATCTACCGACCTGAACTCCTCGACTGAGATAGAGAATTCAGTCATTTCCTGAAATGCAGGTCACCGCGCCCACGCCAAGCACCACTGAGGGGGGCTCTCAGGCAGCAGTTGCCCTGAAAATGATATTTGAATGGGAAAAGTGATCACTACCATGGAGGTCATCGACCACCCCCCCAATCAAAATCAGGCTGTGCATCCGAAAAGCACAAAGATAGGTCAAGTCAAGAAAATAAAGCGGTTCTCGGACAGTGATGCGTAACCTCATACACATTTAGGACACCCATCTCAAGCTCTTCGATTAGATCGGCAAGGACTTGTCCCCTGGGATTTATGGAGTAATCTCCCTATAGAGGATGCCTGCCGTTCAGATCTTCAAGCAAGAGATAGGGCCACGGCAACCGTGCCACGACGCCGCGGAAGTTCCCCGCGTTGAAGTCAGATGACAGTGGAATGTACGCAGAAATGATAGTATACCTCCTATTAAGGTGCAGCTGCACAGCTACTGCCTGAAAGGAGGTATCTAAAGAGAAAGGAAGAACGAAGACATCATTCTGGGTGTAAACCGCGCATGCCCCAGCCCGGCTATTCCGCGGTGGTGGGGTCGCAAGACCCATATACCCCGGAAGGGCGGGCAGGTGCCAGGCGCCTAGCATGGTCTGCTGCAAAAAAATAGCTAACGGGGAACGGGACGAGACGAGCCTTCTCAGCTCCTCCTAGTTGGCCCGGAGTCCACGGCAATTCCATTGAAGGAATATGCCCTCCAATCCTAGCTCAGAGGAGACGTTGGGGCCCTCCTTGAACTGAAGACCCTCATGGAAATGGCCGTCCGCTGTTGGCCGGACAAAACGGTCAAGGCGCTGTCGCCTTCGAGGACTTATTGGGCGAGGTTGGGCTTTTCCTTCCTCTGCCTCGGGACATTAGGCGGGCGTTGCGGCTTTGGAGGCGGGGAGCCCTCTTTTCGAGGAACCACCGACTCCGAGCCACCCTCTCCACCTCGGAACGTGGGCGAAGGAGCCGAAGCTCCTTTGTTGCTGTCCTCCTTTCGGGGAACAGCTTTAGGAACCCCGGAAGATGGCCTAGCGACCATCTCCAGGGGTGTTTCCTTTTGTGAGTCTAACGACTCGGTGGAGGCGCGTGGCCATTTCACCTTACTGGAAACGGTCATGCTGGGGGATGAGGCGGCAGCCCTGGTTTTAGCCGGGGCTGGGTATCAACCCTTTTTGCCGCCAGCTTTACCAGGGGAGCGCCCGGGTTGGGTAGAGCCCGCAGAAGGGCTCAGAATGGGCGCGGAAACAACCCTGCACGTTGGCCTGGATAGGCCAGTAGCACAGGGTGCCTTTCTAACTATTGAGGCATATAACGTCCTAGGCAGAGCCAGGCGCGCCAGGACCAAGTCCTTAGCCTCACGGAATGACAGTCGATCCTGGGCCTGAACAGTCAGGATTTCTTTCTCAATGAAAAAAGCACCACATTGCTTCGAAGAAGCAGGGTGCGGCTCTCCGCAATTGACACACTTGGCCACACACGATTTGGACTTATCGTGTGCGACCTTGGAGCACTTTACACAGAATCGGGTGACCCCAACTTTACACGTCTACATGAGCGATTCGTATGGCCGAAGGGGTGACAGTAATAGCCCTGCTGCGGCAGTGGCACAAATGCCTTCACGCGGTAGCGGTGCCAACCGGCACGCACCGACTCAGGGAGCTTGTCACAGTCGAACGAGTCGAAGAGTGTAGGGGTAGGTCTCGAGGCCCCTCCCTATTTTCTCATCACACGTTCGACCTTGACCGCCCTATGGTCGGCCAGCTCTAGGGTGATGTCCTCAATGGAGTAGTCAACGAGTTCCCTCGCATAAACTACTCCTTTCACAAAGTTCATTCTAGAGTGCGGCGTCACACTTACCGGGGTGCCATGAAGGGTCCGAAGAGCACTTATCTTGGCGGCCTCGGCGGGATTCACCGCATCTACCAGAAGGCTCCCGTCCGAGAAACGGGTCACCTTCGGCTCTCTACCAATTGCACTATGTAATCCTCTACTCTGATGGATCATGTTTATCTTGGATAACATGGTGCTATCAGTGGAGCGAATAACGAGGAAGCGTTTGAAGCCAGCGGGCTCGAAAACTCCAGGTAACCTCTGAATCAGGGGCCCCGATGTCATCGAGGCTCTGCCCTGTGCACTTTTGGTCTTAGTCAGGGGCTCCGCAATCATGGGGCAGAGGGGCCTGACTTGCCGATCTTGGCTTGGTCACTTGCCAAAGTGGCAGCAGACTGATCCGTCCCCGCAGCCCCCGCGGATGGAGAGGAGCCCCGAGTCTTCTTTGTCTTCCTGGTCTTCGTCTTTTTCTTTTTTGGAGAGGAGGGCTGGGAATGAACCCACTTCTCAACCCCACCGGTAGAAGCCCCTAGGCAAGATGCACTGGCCTCAGCCAGGTCCTTTTCCAAAATGGAGAAGGTCATGGTGGTCGCAGGGGCATCATCCGGAGGAGATCCCTCCCCTCCTTTTACTGCCTGAAAATCCCCAGCCTTTTCTGGAGGACCTTGCATAGGGGCGGATTCCGGTCCGGTGCTTAGCGCCGAGCCCGAATTCCCCCCACATGGAGGGCCCTACCCTCTGAGGCTGGTTTTCCTCAAGGACTATGTCTATCACAGGAGGGGCCTCATGTTGGCCATCCCCTCCCAGGACATCGCAGGTCCCCTTGGCAGCGTTATGAGTCTTTTGTGGGGAGGCACAGGCCTTGACCCCGGCAAGGTTCAATATTCTTGCCAGCAGGTCTTTCGAGGAAAGCGACCGAAGGGGCCTGGCTTCCCTCTCCCCCTTAAGGGGGTTTCCCTTACCGAGTGCTTACACGAGGGGCGGTCGGCAATGGGCTGCCTGCTGGCTTTTTTGGTAGTCCCCTTAGAAAGCAAAGGAGGGACTGCCGCTGGAATTAGGGAGGTGCCTGAAAGCACCTTCAGAGAAGGGGGTGAGTGGGAGTCCCCTACACCCGTAGGCGTAGGAGAGGAGTAAGCCTCCTCTCCAGTTAAAGAGGTATGGAGGGTCTCCTGCGCAAGCACACAGGGTGGGGGAACCTCCATTTTCTTGGTGAAGATGCCCGAGGGCGGCTCCGTTGATGTTCTTGGGGAAGTTGGGGGTTGGGTTTTTATTTATTTTCATCATTGGGCATGGTGACCCTATTTGTGCTACGGGACGCAATAGCTCATCACCTCTTGCAGTTGCCCGCATTGCAAGAGGTGCTTGCAGGTCTGGCAGAGCCAGGCGCCGGCATTTCGAACCACCCCTCCCCCCTAGTGGCCTGGCCGTCCATCAGCATAGCGTAAAAAAAGATAGATTTTGAAGACGAGAGGAAAAGGGATGTGAGGAAGGTATGGGTGGGGATGAAGCAGGTTGTTAAAAACCAACCACCCTAGACCGGAGCTCAGGGGTTAGGGAATGTTGTCCTCTCCCCCCTCAGCTCCAATCCAGGATGGTCGGCCTAAGAAGGTCAGCATCTACCCTGTGAAATTAGAGGCTGATCAGAGAAAGTTGTGGGAGAGGTTTTATAAAAAGAGAGGAAACAAGTGTTTTGAAGGAAGGAAGAGAGGCTAAGCTGGGGCCGGACGAGGTGCTGAGTCCCGTCAGCACGGCGGCCAGGATGGCAAATCGCCATCCTGGCGATTTGCCATCTATTATGTTGTTTACAGTTTAAATCATTATTTTTTTCTGGCGTTTTATCATTATTTTTTATTTGATAGTAAGATAATTTTTGCCTTTTTAATCTAAGTGAAATAAAAAATGATTTTGGAACCTGACCACTCATTTTTTCTCTCAGAATTAATTTCACCTATAATAGTTATATACTATTATACGTTTTTATATTCATATCCATTCGTGGCTATTTTTTTTAATGAAGAGGGTTAGATGAAATCTTTTCAATTTACTTCGAATTTACCGGGTTTATTTTCTTCACATACTAGAAGAGCATTAACATTATCAATGTTTTCAGCAGTGCTGGCCTACAACTTTAATAATTACGTTTAATATATTCAGTTGCGCAAAATGTTCTTAAAATGCGAGAAGCGTAATTTTTCCTGTACTTAAATCTGAAAAATAAAAATGAATATGATGAAATTTAAAAAAAAACACCATATTTTAGTAACTCATTTTACCAAATTTTATTCTAGCACTTGTAGGGTTAAAGAAAGTCACCCATGATTGAATTATTTTAAATGATATCATATTAATTTTGCAATAATATATGTTTTAAGTTTGTATCAGTAATTGTTACCATGGTAAATAAATTTAAACATTTTTACTGGAAATTTTATTACCATATTTTTTCGGAGATAAAATAATATAGATGTTTATTTAGTGTTAATTAGTTTCCGTTTAGCATTGTTTTTGGATCTTTTATTTGGATACATAATTTTGAGTAACGAATCCTTGCTAAATGTTAAAATCTCTTTTTTTAATTGATAATAAAAGTGATTAGAATTCTAATTAAGGTAAAGTCAATCAGAGCTACGTAACAACATATGTAATGGGTTGAGGAATAAGTTCTTGCGGTTTTATCAAATTTATTTATTACTATTAAAATTTTTAATTGATAACAATATTAATTTAATCAATAATGTATTCTCCGTTACGATTCACAATGCTTCCCAACGTTCAACTAGTTTTTCGATGCATGTGCAATAAAAATCTATGGGTTTTTACTCGAAGAATTCGTCTAACCAGGTTCTTAATTCTACATCGGTATTGAACGGAATGCCGCGCAAATTGTTGGAGAGCGATCAGAACAGATGGAAATCCGATAGAGCCAAGTCTCGCGAATATGGAGGCTGCGGAAGGATTTTCCAATTAAGCGTTTGGATGGCGTCTATTGTCATATTGGCAATGTGGGCAAGAGCATTGTCATGTAGCAGAAGGAATCCATAACGTCGATGAGGTCGCTTTTAACGAATAGCTTCGGCGAGTCGATACATTTGTTGAGCGTAGAGTTCTGCATTGATAATCACGTTATTTGCAAGGAGCTTATACAGAATGATGTCTTCACAATCCCACCACACACACAACATCGTCTTTCGTAAATAATTTCTTGCTTTAATCACAGAAGTGTTTTTTTTTGGGGGGGGGGCTAAGCCATTGTTTTCGATGGTTCATGTTGACATAAACACACCACTTTTCTTCGCCAGTGATGATGAGGTGAAGAAATTCGTCCTTATAGCTAGGAGTAGCCTTGTGACGAGCAAGCAAACCTGCGGCAATCATAAATCGTCGAAATTTGTTGCTTTTGCTTAATACGTACGGAACCCATGCAACGGGTTTTTGAACTTTTCCCATCGAATGAAGGTGATTCACTACAGATTTCTGATCACACGCCAATTGTACAGCCAATTCTCTAGTCGATTGACGAGGATTTTCATGAAGAAGGTCGTTCAATCGATCTTCATTTAACTTAATGGGGCGACCAGAACGTTATTCGTCATTAAGATTGAAATGACCGCTTTTGAAACGTGAAAACCACCATTGAACTGTCCTTTCTGATAAAGCATTTTCTCCGTACACAGCACAAATATCGCGACGAGCTTTGGCTGCGTTTACATTGTTCCCGTCTCGATTGAAAATGAATAACAACAAGTGTCGAAAATGCGCCTTTCTTTCAACTTGACATTCCATTTCGAGGGTACATAACAAAAATTAAATTAACACAACTTTTAAATAAACCGCAATGACTTATTACTCAACTTCAAGACGTAGCCTAAGCAAAAGCCTAATAGTCTACGCTGTTAAGAGACGTAGCCTAACAAACTTTGCAAATTTTGCTCTCATTATTTATTATTGTTTCTTAATATGTGCACAAATCACGTCAACAAAACTTAAATCAACACAACATTAAAAAAAACGCAAGAACTTATTCCTCAACCCAATAAAATTTCACAACACCATATTTCTCACGAGTTGTTTATATATAAGTAAAAGGTTTTGTAATTTATGTTTTAATGTCTCGCATATCAGCATGATATGAGGATTTGGTGAATAAAGTAGCCTCTTCTTCTAACTAAAATATCCAATATAAATCTATAATAATTTTGGGACACGTTTATATCAAATGCAAAAGAGAGACTGAATGCCTTCATTAGTGTGTATGTTTTAGATTATTTTAAGGAAATCAAACAAGTTGTTTTGTAAAGTTATTTTTTTGGAGAAATAGGTTAGTACTTTATCCATATACATCCTGCTGCATTTTTCCCTAACGTTGTTATATTTTATTTCTCGTAAAATCATTCTTCCCTCTTTCTTCTATTCCTCTATGATATTATAGCTATAATGTTCTACTCGTATTATATCAAATATTTCTATTTACCGTATCTAATGTGATATAAAGTTTGTATTGTGAACTAACTCGGCAAAATATTAGTCACGTAATTTAAACTTTTTTAAACACGACACGTGACTACTTATTTGTCCAGTGAGCTTATATACTCTATCTCAAAGTTTTTATTATATTTACCATCTAACTTACATTCAACTTCTCTTGCATTCAAGACTTAAAGTAAATAAGAATTTTGATCTCCGAATGAAGTATGTGAAACTCAAAGAAGTGTATTTTTTTCTGAAAACCATCAAGTTTCTTTTCCAGAAGTTGAATTAAAGGGTTTTGTTTCTCTTCTTTCAAAGCGAACTGGTAAACAGAAACATTTCTTAGCATAAGAGCACGAAAAAGAAGTATCAGAACTAAATACAACTAAATATTTGTTTATATCCATTTATTTGTATTTATCGGTGATTTTTCTTAGTTGTATGAGTAAGGAAGATAAAAGAGACAGTAAAAGCGATAAATTATAAAGTTGGACAAAGTGGATGATTTGTTGATATAGTTAAAAATAAAATGTCTGAGGAAAAAGGTAAACTAAGTGTTAAAGGAACTAAAAGAATAGAAAACATTAGGTCAATTCCACATATTTAAACAAATATACTATTTTACTTTCTATTAAATATTCTTGAACCTTAAGAATAAATAGATATTAACGAAGGGTATAAAAGAGGTAGAGTAACATGGGCTTAAACTACTATCTTTTGTAATTTTACTGTGTGGCAGTTTTACATAGGATGCAAAATTCAATTTAAAAAGTTCTAATATTCGATTACCATTGCTTGAAGAAAATTGAGATTTCGGCATTTTAGAGTTGATTTTCTTAAAATTTATTAACAGTCAGTTATTGAATAATAAATACCTTCTTTCTAAACAGAGGTATAAATAAGATTTGGAATATTGAAATGAATCGGGACTTTCATATAGAATTAAAAAAGAGAGAACTTGATTTACTCAGTACAATAGATTCGAAAAAATAATTCAAATATTTTGGGCCTCCATATAAGGAGACAAAATAACATGGGATGATAAGTTTCTGTTTTTAAGAGAAAATAAAAATATAAATGAAAATAAAGGGCGAAAGGACTCAATAAATGAATAAATGTTCTAGCAGCAGAGGCAGTGTCACGCCATAATTTGAGATCCCTCTGGAGTTTGAAATGTGACCCCCACCCTAACTTTCAATTGTATTAATCGTTTCAAAAACTAAGTAGAAATAAAATCAAGAAGTTGAATCTAACATAAATGAGCGAAAATCCGGAGGGACTTTCTTTACTTGTTGGGATATAGTGACATATGGAATGTCTCATCCAGTAAATGGTTGGGAGTCTCTAATAATATAGGTTGAGGTTTTTAAAAACAAAGTTAAACCGAAATATGAAGTCGAGAAATCACTGTAATGTGGTGAAGAGGAACATGAAACTTACATGGTTTGGATGGGGGACGCAGTTTCCCCGCAACAAGTTTGCCTTTGAGGAAATGATACTTTTAGTGTTATTGCTAACTAAGGCGGATTTTACCAATGTGAACTTAGTTTAGCAACGTACTTTTATCAATGAAAAACTTTCAAAGTAGGGACAGAAGAAGGAGAGATCAAACAAGGGGTCGCAATGAAACATATACAGACGACGGTCAAACCTAGAGAAAAAAGTACTTTAATCCAAATTTCATTGCAAAAGTAATCCCGTTATGGTTCAATGAAATTTTCCTTTTATAGAACAGCAAATAAAAAAGTTATGAGGAAAGAAATTTCTAATTTTATGAGGGATGCCTGAAAATATATAGATATGTTTCTCATGTATAATGACTAAAATATTCATGAGACGTATGCAAGTTGTTGTTCTAAATAATTTCATCGATCTTCTTATGTAGTATTTCGATAATTTGTCGCATTGTTAGGCCTTTTTATCTCCCTTCCTCTTCTAATATTTTGGAGAGAACTTCAACATTCTTTACTTTTCGAGTCATAGCCTCAGCCATTGAATTGAACAGGTTCACTCTTGTGTTAAGATCATGGCTCTGCGCGTGCCGATTATCGATATTGTCACCATCATTGAAATGCTTCAGGTTCTTCATTGAAATGCTTCAGGTTCTTCATTGTGTTGTATAAAACATTAACCCTGCATGTAAACAGGCCTTCAACGTTAGGGACTGTTGGGATCCCATGGAGCTGAAACAGATTCTTGTTTACAGCAGCATTTACTTTTCTGCATACATGAAAAAGTGTGTAATAGAATCCAGCTCTTGAAAACACGCTACACCATTACGCTGTCACTATCCAAATTAACTTATTTTTGCAAGTGAGATTCAATTTTTCACAAGTGGACGTTTAGATGCTGCTTCTTATCCAATCAAAAAATTAGGTTTCATTTAGTAGGAGAAAAACACTTATTTCTTTATTTGACATGATATGATCAGTAGCGTAGTTCAGCTTTTTCGCTTTAGTTATTAAACTTAACAGTGGATTTTTAACTTGCTATGAGTCTCACCTCTCTCGAACGAAACGAGATAATCTGGCGAGACACATTTAAGTTTATGTTTTCGGCAACTTGATTTGCAAGAGCGGCTGCTCTTTCAAAACTCTTTTTTATTGGCATCCGTTGTGATCATCTGATGAGTGGTTTTAGGAGGTTAACCCCTTTTCCTCCGTGATTCCCAGGAGCCGATATTATCATCGAGCTTTATTGTGTGTGAAATCACATTTATCATGGAGCACAATACCATCGAATAACCTGTTTACCGAAGAATTTGTCTATCTTAACTAGTCTTAGCATCCTAATAAATAAGTAATACCATTAGTATTAGTCTACTATACACATGAGATAGTGTTGCCATCCAGAAGTTAGCAATTTTTCGTGTAAACCTAAAGTTATGTTAACGCTTTCTTGTTTTGCACGATTTCTTTCTTCCATCTGACGTTACTTTCCTCTACTTCTTTTATCCGCTCTTTTATGAAATAAAGTTGGAAGGTATCAGAGAAAAAAATCATAGTATATTCTTGGAAAATTTTCGATTAGTCTTGGGAAATTTTGATTGGACAGAAGAAAGCAGTTTAGGCGAACCCTTCCTTTATTTAAAATTGCAGGTGACTGAATTCCCTTTTGTAAGTATCGCATTTTATGTCACAATTGATACAAATATTTATTTTTTCGTTTTTAACCTATTAAAGTGTTTTGCGTATATAGTCTCATGTTTTTTTGCCTTTCATATACATTTTAGTTCATTTTATTCCCCTTCATTATCTACAGCATATATTCTAAAACTCAAACTTGAAATTTTTCATTATTTGACATCAGATTAGGAATCCTTCCTTAAATTATTATTTTAGGTTGATTTTATTCTATAAAATTAAAACAAAATATTATAAACTAAACTACTTATGAAACGTCCTTCAATCAATTTCCTATTTTCGTCGTATTTTTATGTTTTATCTCACGTAAAATTGTAAATAATGCAGGAGTGTTACCATTCCTGTACTTTACAAGATGTTCCCAATTATTTAATGGATATGACCATTGCACGTAATAATTACCCTAGCAATTAGTTCCCAATGTTGCCTTAAAGTAGTCTCCTTTGATACGGCAGCAGTACGTCCATTTTTATTTGCATAATTTCAAGTTTAGTATAGTGGAGAAAAATACAAATAGCAAAGTAAGAGAAAGATTGTTATTTGGGAAATTAGCAGTAGCAGAACACAAGTGATACGTGGATAGGTGCTTAGTCTTGATCTTAAATCAAGTTTTCGTTCTTCTCTTTTGTAAATGTTTGTGTCACAATTTTCTATTTGTCGCATGAATGCTTAAGAACTCCATTATCATTGGGAGATTATCACTACCAGCCTTAAAAGAATTGCCTTTTCTTAAAGAATTATGAGCCTTTATAATTACTAAGGTTTACTTCCAGTTATTATAGCTGCGTACATTGAAGTTTATCTTACCTTAGTTTTTTGAGGTATTGTGTTTGTCGACTCTAACTTGAAACATTTGTGTCAAAAATGATTTATCCTTCCAAATGATAAAGGATAGAAAGGGTTTTTAAAGTAATCTGTAGATTTTAGCGAATGTATTGATGACTTCGTAATATTCCATTGCACAATAGCAGTAACACCTCAACAATACGTTTCCAAATTGAGAGTAACTCAATGTCTTACAATGAGTAATGCTTAAGTCCCTCATCTTCTCGATAGATGAGGGAATACTTTACGTTACACTGATAATATATTTACAGAGAATTTGCTTCCTCTACATATATCCTTTTGACAAACAATAAATCGGGGCGATTAATCGTAGCTAGAGTCTTACCCTACTGTTCAGTTATTACTGTCCAATTCATACAATATACATGAATCAAGGTATCAATGCTTATAAGATATTTTTTACAGGAATTTAGGTAATTTTCCTAATTAGGTTGTTTATTAATTTTTCGAAAAAAATATAGAAAATAACAATATGAAGTGAAGGAAAACAAAGATTTAGAATAAAAACTGCATTTCAAGTTGAGATCAACTTCTACGAAATTTCACATAATTATTTCATTATTATGTAAATTTCTTTGCGCAAAAATCAAAGAGAGGAATGGAGAAATACCTTCAATTTTGGGGTATCTTTTAGAACATGCCGCATTGTCTGACTACGAGCTACCAGACTTCGACCTTGTGGCTGTTCCTCTCTTGCTACCGAGATTATAAACGCGATGCTTCTTATTTCATATCCTTCTATTCAATAATTAACTTAATATAATAATTAAAAATGGCTTAGTTCTGTTATTGAAAACCTAATCAAGGTTTAAAATCATTCAAATAATTTTAGTTTATTTTAAATTAAGAGTGAAAAATGTGCAAATATATTTTTTCGACTAAATTCTTCTGAGGATTTCTCTTCATACAAACACATGTAGGAGTGGAGCAAAGAGAGCGCAGTGCTTATGTCTTATTTCCTTTTTCTGTTTGCGCTGGCGCTAATCTAACTAAATCATACTTACTGAACCTTAACTAGCAATGCCTCTACGAGCCTTTATTGATATTTATATCTCAGTTAATCAGGTTAAGTTACGAACAGGCAAAAAGAGATGGAACTAAAATAAGGTATGAAAAAGGGCGATAGTTACTAGACTCGAGCTCCTCCTGATTCATTTGCTATAATTGCCGCAGCGAGAAATCGATGAGGAAATGCGGCAGGAACCATCACAGGTGTTCTCCCACTGTTGCCATTTCTCCACAGGTCAAAACGAAAGACAGAGACAGAGAGTAAAGTGGGAAAACGGGGTTGGAAACGAAGGCGGGCAGCTGATCTGTGGAGATATGGCAACAATGTGGGGGGACACCTGTGACGGTGCATGCCGTACCCCTTCGTCCATTTCTCGTTGCCGTAATGATATCAAATGAAGCAAGAAGAGCTCGAATCCAGAAACGAGCGCCCTTGCTCCTGCCTTATCTTTGTTCCATCTCGTTTTTCCTGTTCGTAACTAACCAAAATAACCGAGATATAATTATCAATAAAGGCTCGTAGAGTCATTGTTAGTTAAGGTTCGGTAAGTATTTATATTTAGATGGATATAATAACTAAATAAACCCAATTTTGATATTAAACAACATATTAAAGGATAGAAATAAAAATTAAGGATTGTTACCGTTTATTTATATTAGAGATGGAAAAACTTCGAAATATTACAATATTTTGCATTAATAAATTCAGGGTGTGTAAGTGACCGTACATAAGGTGGAACGGCGCCTACTGCCTTGGAGTCACCTACTGTGGGACATTTTGTAGAAGATGTCAATTTTTTTTTAGTAATTTATTCCCTAATACCACCCAAAACTTTATCAAAACAAGAGCGACTAGAACTAAAAATTACCATCCTAGTTTCAATTCTGAAATCTATTATTCCACGAAGCATTGCAGATTTTGGTGAGTCATTTAATGCTCACCTGGTGATTTGCACCAGGTTCTTATTTTGGTGATGCCCAAACTGCCTGGTGCCATTTATTCAAATGCTTTACCAGATCCATGACCTACTCTATTGTAATGGTCAGCCATGGTCAGCCATTTACCTCCTTTCGTCAAGGCTCCTTCTTTGCTTATATTTTCGGGCCCGGTCTTTAGCTTTGCTTTTCTGTTCTGATTTCAGTCTTCTTTTTATTTTCCTGCTCGTTTGCTCGGAGGTTAGGAAACATCTGCAGTTGTAGGACATCCCCTGATGGGAGGTTCTCCAGGATCCATATTGTGGTCATACCCTTGTTTGCTAAAATCTAGCTCAGCTCAGTCGCGAATGTTCAGGGCTGCGTCAGGTTCCTAACATGCAGATGTATTATGCTGGTTAGGGATTTCGCCGAATTTATATTCTGTAATTTTAGGTATTGTACATCTTAACTTAAAGGGAACCTCCCATCTCCGTTTTGACTATGCTTCTGTGAACATGGCCGGTGAAATGGGATTGGTGACTGGTGCGGGATGAAACCACCTGTGAGCTCTCGAGGTATGAATAGTGACGGACTTTTTTATTTAGCGCAGAATAAACCATTTTTAAATGGGGGTACGCAGTTGTTCCCTTCTGCTCTGAATGTTTGAATAAGGATATGCAGCCTATATGTTCTACACATTTGGTTTTTCTCTTCATCTTCACCATTTTCTTTACAAATTTGCTGTTCAAACCTTTATACGCGATATAGCTCAACTTTCCTGCCACTTTACATGTCTAATTTTGCACTTGTACTTATTTAATTCCCTATACTCCCGTCAGGACTCACAAGCTGTCCTAATTATACGTATTATCCACCTCGTGTTTAATTTGATTACCAATTCTAATTTTCTAACTATTGCAAATTTTGTATAAATATTATTGTGTTTGACAAACTTTGAGGATGGCTCCAGACAATTCTGTTATCAGTGAAGTAATGCTTTTGTATTAAAGGTGAATCAAATGATGTCTCAGCAAAGCGCAGGTGAATAAAATAGTTCCCCTTGTTTTTTATCTTTTCTTCCGACACTAAAGTCCTAAAATCAGTTTTTGAGGGTAGGGGATACACCTTTTACACCTTCATATTTTATTATTGTGGGTTACCAGCTAAATGTGAATGTACTTAGTATCACTGTATATATTGTAGTATATGTCAATAAAGGTTTTGGTTATTATTTCTTTCTGTAGTCTCGTACAAATGACGGTCTGTACAGATTCACACGATATTTAGTTGTGCCAGATAGGGATATTATTTTATTCTTTTGTCCTATTCAATAAATGTTGAAAAAACTTAATTAATTGCTTCTGCATTCTCTATAGGCAATGATTTTGTCATTCAGTTTATTACGACTTTTGTAATTACTGTGCTGTTAATAATAGTCTGATTTACCAGTATTTATCTAATTCTTCATTGATGCGTTTTGGAGTTACAATTAAAACAATTGAAACTGCCTCGTACTATGCCATAAATATGTTTTGTAGGCCTACTATTTATTTAGTCAGCAAGACGTTCACCTCTATAATTTTCTAAGGAGGACTGATATCTAACCCTTCCTAGGTGCTTAAATTTCTGTATGCTCTTTAATGCTTGCATACTTCATCCCAATTTAATTGTGAGAATTTCTCCTTATTTTTCTGTATTGTTAAGTGACTGTCCGAATATTCGAGAGATTGTCCAAATCTTCAATGAATTTTTCCAATCATCACCGTATTTTCCGAATATTTAAAGAATTGTCGGAGGGTTCAAGGGATTATTCTAATCTATTTAGGATTGCCCAATCTCTTCAAAGGATTGTCGCTCTTGAAGGAACTTCTTTCATGAAAAACAAAGCCCTATTACTTTTTCTGGAGAAAAGAAAGCCAAAGCTGAACACCATTCTATATACCTGAAAAAACGGAGAAGACCATCTTGTGGAAGTGTGATGACGAAATGTAACTCCCATATGCTTAGGTAACCAATTTGTTTAGAAATTAATTTGGTAAAAGAAACTAAGAATGTGGAATTGGAAGTTGTTTCTGGTAAGCCACAATATAAATTGGTTATCCTTAAATTGTTAGGTGACTTCTCTGAATAATATGAACCCGTAAATTCATGTAAGGGGACACCAGCAAGCTTTTGAGTCTTTTTGACCAAAACACCATTAGTTTGACCTCCCAGCCAAAATGAATGTGGAGGATCTGCAACTATAAAATTTGCACTCATTTACTTTCTATAACTTCAGCACTTTCTGTGTCAATCGATCCCCCCTTGCAAACTTTTTGCGCGATGCGATTATGTTGCTATTGACCTATAAATCAAGGGGAAAAATGAAGAAAACGAATAAACATTTTAAGTAAGAAACTAACTTAAGTTTACTGGACAAAATACCTCTTATCAAACTCTTTATAATGGTCCTAGAACCATTTATGGGTAAGTGGACCCAAAGATACGGTGAATTATTCTGTTATAATATCCCTTCTTTGTTGGATTATAGGAATAGATGCAAATTTCCATCAGCAATGATGCTGGCGGCCAAAGGTCAGTTACCTTTTAGGTGGATAAGCGGATCCAATTCATACCGCAGGAACACACCAGATAACAGTCTTGAATAGTCACCAAATTCTAATATTTGCCTTTATAACCACTAGAGTTTATGGCCTCATGGCCATCAAATACATAGATATCTGAAATATTTATGGGAATTTTTATTATTTCATGGTATCCTGGCAGTGCAAACCATTACCTCTAGTTCTATCCTATGACACTTGGTACTTCTGTGTTTATCCTAAAAGAAGGAGTATATTATTACATTTAAAATGATGAGGGTTTGCGAATGATAAATAGTATGATTTAACACTATTTGAAAGTGCAAAAATATGTTAAAATATGTTAAAAAAATTTTCAATTGACACAGTCTATTAACCGCACCGAAAACATTTGAGTAAACCTATAAAAGCATTTGCCTAAAGATTTCTATAGCAACGGCCTGTGCAGAAATATTATATTTCTGATCCCACCTAAGGTCAGAAATTCCTCTAAATTACGGTTAGGTTGATTAAATTTTCTGTTTAACAGAGTTACTCTTATCCTCACCTACATTATAATAACTAAAATACAATATTAATCATGTTATTGCATGCACCCTTTGTTGTAGATTACAAAAAGCTTCATAACTTAAACTTAATACACAAAACATGCCTTTAACATTCATAGAAGTGTTTGATTTTTGACATTAAAATATATGAGAGAGAATAAGAAGATAGGAAGTTGAGAATGGCCTGCCTCTCAAAGTGGCCAATAGTGATTGATATGATTCACTGAGTTATTGATTAAGAAAAATGTGTTCTAAGTCAAGTCTTCTTCCATATCAAACATAAATAGCATTTACTTGTCCTTATCACACGCATTATACACTACGGTTGCATTTATCTTGCTCTACTCCTACTTATGACACAAGCAGAATCTCAGGCAATAACAATCCAAACAAAATAATCCCATTTAAATAAGAACACCGGTCCTAAGCCAATGGTGATATTAATCCATGTCCAATTAAACATACAAGTTACATTCCTGAAAACGATGCCACATTTCGAATATTTCTTACGGTATTAAATACCAAAAGAATGTTTTCCACTCCAAATCCCCCCAAAAATTCGTATTAAATTGAACATGCAGGAAATGTTTATTTGTTTTTTCTGTCTAGTGAAATGCCATTTGTTGTCGCAACAGCTGCTTTTAATTGCTTTTCTCCCATGGCAGGTGGCTAACTTTGCCGACAGAGCATTATTATGTGCAGAGGAATTTGCGATGAATTTTAATATTCTTCATTACGTCACAGCTTTAGTTTTAATAGGAAAAAAAGGGTAATAAATTTAATTTAGAGGGCATCTAAATGGGTAACTTTCTTCGTAAATCGGTGTAAGTTCTTGGCATTTGCACACCTTGGGCAACACCAATCTATGCCATGACCTCTGCTTGGCACTTGTGTTCTATAAATCCACTTATTTAAAGGTTTTTATTACCTTTCAAAATATTTCTGAGTGAAATTACCCCACTAGCTTCATTTTTTAAAGTAACTTCGAACTCTTTTAAACGGTATGAATAAGAAAAGAAGGAATAGAAAACGGTCTGCTGACCAAAGTCGCGTGTTCTGACTTATTCTGATTTATGACCTTACGACCTTCAAAACTTTCAATAATTCGCAAAGTACACTTGCGAGGCCCATGTCAATTATATTATTTGAAAGAAAATGTGAAACAACATAAGGGTTTCAAATTTCGTTAGAATCGGCCCAATAATTACAATGTTACTACTGAAACAATAAAAAGCAAAACGTGGACCGACGGATCGACCGACCGTCATAGTGAGATATAGAGTCGCGCGTGACTAATAAGAACTTCCCTAGAAAATATCTAGAAGGAAGCAATCACATACCTGGAACATGCATAAATACCGTTGATAACCAATTAATAAGTGTTCAAAAGCGTCCAATCCTGGATCGCACATGGGAACTAGATATCTTGAAATAGAAAATCTCCGTTAACGTAGAACCTTAGGCACGGTCCTATTTTTTCGTGGGCGTAAATCTGCGTCAACTTTGAAGGTTTAGCTCTTGTTTCATAATAAATATAATAAAAGAAGCACAAAATATATTGATGCCAATAAGGACATGTATATGTAATTTTAAAGTCACATTACTTTCACAAGCTAATATTTATCTAAATATACTTTCTATTACCAAATGTAATTCTCTATAGAGGAGACAAATCGAATGCCCAAGTTTTGCAAAAGAAGAGAAGACAGAAAGATATAGATGGATCATGGCTTCCTCATGCCACAAATTCATAGGGGAATTCTTATGAACAAAGTGGTCATTTTCTCTTGGTTAAATTAGGAAACACAAGACTAAATTTGAAATATTCGTATTTGAAGTTAAATTTAGCTCCCATTTGGAATGCTATGTTTAATATAATATCTCAAAGAGGAATCTATCTGGCGAAGTACGTGAAT
Organism: Ceratothoa steindachneri; assembly: GCA_963969495.1. Taxonomy (NCBI): domain Eukaryota; kingdom Metazoa; phylum Arthropoda; class Malacostraca; order Isopoda; family Cymothoidae; genus Ceratothoa; species Ceratothoa steindachneri. The sequence goes on from OZ018334.1 coordinate 44,793,705, forward strand.
GCAATGCTCAACTCAAAAGGCGAAGTTTCGATGGCAGAGCAAATTCAATCAATTCTAACACTCGCAGAACATAAAATAAAAGCTAATTGCTTCGTTTAACATCTCAGTCCACACAAATCTATACATGGGTCTGTTTTAAAAGACATAATTTCCTCTGGCAACGAATGGTACGTAATGAAAATAAAGTTAAGCATATCATACCACAAACCATACACTGTAACGAAGTTTGATTATCTACTAAAATCTCCTAGGCACATTTGTAATGTACTGTTGGATCCCTATGAGTCTCAATTCCAACTAAAATGATAAACAAAATTAAAGCAATCTAACTGGCCGGTTGCAAGCTAAGCCAAATGCTGCAATAGCTCAATCAAGTTTCGGGTAGATGACAGTAATAGGTCAATGCTTGTTCAATTCCACACAAATCTTTCCTCGCTAAATTACTAAATGCATAAAGGTCGAATAAACACACACACCTTATATATATATATATATATATACTTACAGTGTATGCAATAAATATCCGATACATGGTCTAAGATTTATTGACCATAGTTACACAACAGCAAAGTAATCAAAGATTGAACATCTTATGTATTTTGTACGCTGAATAAAAATTTGTATCATATTGCAAAAATAGTAAAACATTACTATGATTACGGCAAAAATTTCAAACGAACGTTTCAAAAAATATCCGATACATCCATGAAAACTAATTAGTATTTGGTGATATGACCTTTTGTCGCTAGTACAGCTTCCAACCATTCCGGATATTTACTTATGAGGTTCTTACAAAAATTTCTAGGTATCTTGGACCATTCTTCTTGGCATATTCTTTGTAAATGTTAGATTTCTTGGGTCCCTTTTCTGAATCTTTAGTTTTAATTCTCGCCACAGGTTCTCGTTAGGATTTAGGTCTGGCGACTGACTTGGCCATCCCATAACCTTTATTTTCTTCTGCTGAAACCACGCTGCAGTGCGCTTGGCTGTATGTTTTGGATCGTTGTCCTGCTGGAATTTCCATCTTCTTGGCAACTACAAGTCGTCTGCAGACTGTAATAGATTATCATCCCCCAAACCTGCGATACAGCTGAGCATTCATTTTTACTTCAATAATATAGAGTCTTCCAAGACTTGCAGCGGAGAAGCAGCCCCATACTATTATTCTGCCTCCTCTAAACATCACTGTTGGGATTGTATTTTGAGGATCGTGCGCTAAGTTTTTCTGCCTTTAAACGTGACTAACATTATTCCTCTCAAATAACTTAATCTTCGTCTCGTCAGACCAGAGTTTAGCGTCTGGCAAAATTCAGGAGATTTATGACATGAATTGGTTTCAACAAAGGTGTCTTTTTTGTTGTGCGAGAATGGAATCCCTCGCTCCTAAGAACTGCTCTAATTGTATATTTGCATATATTTGTCTCAGCTGCTTCCAAATCTTTCTGAAGTTCAGATCCAATCATTCGCGTATTCTACCTTACTTTATGGACTATATGTTTAGCTGCATGGTTTGAAAATTAGATGGACACCCTGAACGCCGTAGACTTGCAGTGGACGGATATGACGATGACGTCCTTCTTAACGAGCTCTCAGACACTGACTGAGGTCCGCAGTTTCACTGGGAAGAACTAGATTATTTTTCTAGAAAGTACTACAGCATTCCTCTTACGTAAACCACTCTGGAGCTCTTGAGAAGTATTTATTATCGCTTTAAAGCTAATTTTGTGGTTGTGTTGGATACTTTTTGAGGTATCCAACACTTTTGTCGATATAATATCAATGCTTTACTATTTGTGTATTCTAATACCGAATTTTTATTCAACGTACAAAATGCATAAGATGTTCAATTTTCGATTACTTTGCTGTTGTGTAACTATTGTAAATAGACTTGTGACCATGTATCTGATATTTATTGCGCCAACTCTCTCTCTCTCTCTCTCTCTATATATATATATATATATATATATATATATATATCAAGGCGGTACGAATGCAGATGCAAATCTTCAGTTTAACGATAAAAATGAAGATAAGGAAAATTTAATGCAAATGGTCGGTTAAATGACACCAATTCAGCTACAAGAAACTAAGGTTACCTGCTTTGCAATTGTAATTTAAGGAATTTAGGGGTAATAAATCTTGTCAGGGAATTTTTTTATTCTCTTATTAATATAAAGAGGAGTAAATCTAGTTTTATTCAAGTAAGACTTCAGATTCTGGGATTCTTGAGGAATAAATTGAAAGAAGAAGAAAGTTGAAGTATCAGTATAAAAGTGTCTTGATAGAAGAGTTTTTATAGCGGAGATCTTAGAAGCCAGATAAGTTTGAGGGTAAATCAGTGAAATTTGGTTTTCTATAAAGGGAAGTTCAAACGCTATCCTTCGTTTACTTTAGGAAAATGTCCAGGAAAGGGGTTCTATTTACGTTATCAGTTTCCATATTAAAGGTTATGTTATGTTGTAAGGAATTAATGAAATTAAGAAACTGTTGGTACTGAAGTAGATCGTTAAAAACTGAAATGGAATCCTCAACAAAATTACGGTATAAAATAGCATTATAATTATTTAGATATTGTTGGAAAATGAGATTTTTAAGAAAGTTCATAAAGAATTCCGCTTAAGTTTGGACGATAGTCCATTCCATGGCTATTCCATATGTTTCCTGCTATATATTATCATTAATATTAAAATATGATTTACAGAAAGCAAACTTGAAAAGCTGCTTAATAAGCTTTTTAGAAAATCCGTGAAAAATTCTATGCATGGGAAAATACCATATCAAGTATAATCAAAACTGTTTGCTTCACTAGGTCATTTGTAAAATGTGACGACAGAATAGTGACAAAGAAATTGGCTGACTAAATCTTTCTCGCAAAAGCTTTTTCTGGAAGTCATAAGAATTGTTAATATTGAAAAGATTTCCTGCTATTTGGGACAACAATTTAACCAATGACTTAGCTAGTCTATAGGTTGGTAATATAAAATACCCTAAGATAAGTCGTAAAAGAACGTAAGCATTATTACCTTTAGGGAGAAAGTATAATATAGCAAAGCTAGTTCCTGTGTCGCACAGTTCATTATATGAATTTTCTTCCAAAATGCTATGAGAATTTTGTTAAGTTAAAAACTCTTGATCAGGTCTTTTATTCTCAATATTACTCTATTTTTTCATATAAATTAATAGGTTCCAATTAACTAAGAATTTCAATGCGTACTTAATTTTGGTTATATTTTTTTTCAATTTTTTTTAGTGAGCTCGAAGATGACCTTAAGGTTGAAACGATGTCGAAATCTTGTTTTAACAAAGAACGAACGATGAGTTTCAGTCCAATCCTTCATATATACGAGGAGTGGTCAATAAGTTTTGTAATTCAGATATAAGGAAACGACATATGAGAAAAAGTGTTTTATTGTTTTTCAATATAACTACCCTCGACTTCGAAACAATTGCGCCACTTGTCCCTGAGGCTTCGAATTCCCGACAACCAGAAATCTTCCGACTGCTGTTCAATCCACTCCTGGATGGCGAGCTGGACATATTCATCTTCCGCAAACCGACGTCCACGCCGTGCAGTCTTGAGCTGGCAGAATAAAATGTAGTCGCTAGGGGCAAGATCTGGAGTGCAGGGGGGATGGTTGAGCTCCTCAAATTCGCAGGGCAGCTTGTGCAACTCTGGCCTTGTGGACAGGGGCATTGTCGTGGAGGAGCAGGACACCGCGTGTCAACTTGCAGCGCCGCTTCTGACGGATGCACTTCTTCAACCCAACCAGTTCTTCGGCGTAGTATTGGCCTGTTATAGTCCTCCCACGAGGCGCATATTTCACTATCAACACTCCCTCAGAATCCCGGAAGATGATGGCCATGATCTTTCTGGCTGAGGGCTGGGTTCGGAACTTGATGGGGGTCGGAGAGTCCCTGTACTTTCAGGCCATGCTTTCGAGCTTGGTCTCGGGATACCAATGATGGACCCACGTTTCATCACCTGTCACTATGCGTAAGTCGAATCCCGCCGGGCCTTGGTTGTACAAGAGCAGCAGCTCCTTCGAACTTTGACGACATTGACGTCGATCATGGAGCATGAGGTTTCTAGCGACCCAACGGGCAGAGATCGTGGTCATGGCAAAATTGTCGTGGATGATGTTGATAACATTTCCTTCTGATACTCTAAATTCTTACTTGATTTCTTCGACCTTGACCCATCGATTTTCGAGGATTATCCTCTCCCCACGGGCCACATTGTTCTCGTTGGTCACGTCTGACTGAAGTCCTGGACGGGGGTCACCTTCAATGGACTCACGACCTTGGCGGATCTCCCTATTCCAGTGAGCAATGGCTGCATAGAAAGGGGGGGTGTTGGTGTACACTGCCACCATGCGTTCATGGATCTCTTTTACATTCTTGCCTTTCTTGGTTAAAAATTTTATCACTGCGCGGTGCTCAACCTTCTCCATTGTTAAAAGATTTGATCTGCGATTAGCTACTGCTTCTTAAATAGACGAGGCAGAGGCGTGCGGCTGCAAGTCGTGACTTGTGCTAACTTGTCTCAACACCTCTACAAACAGCCACGCCCGTTCCTCTGTTTTGCCCTCCTGATTCGCAAAACTTATTGACCGCCCCTCGTATATATATATATATATATATATATATATATATATATATATATATAAAGTATAATTTGGTAGGAGGCCAGGTTGTATAAAGGAATGGTTAAAATCCACAGCAAAGGAGGCATTGTTCAGCTTCTTGAGGACTTTTTCAAATTTACGACAAATGACAGTCCCCTTGAGGGGAAAGCGGTCGTAAAAAATCAGTGCTATTCCTTTCTTTATTATCATCCCGCGGCACCTTTCGACATACTGGTCATCTTCTAGGGCTACAATAATAAACATAATGAAACTGAGCTATTTGAATGCAAAATTTAAATGAAAATATGTTAGTATAAATGGTTGAATTACAGGTAAAGGTAGCGAAGTCAAAGGTAAAGGTGGTGCAGTTCAGATTTGAGTGGGCCTCTATTCATCGACGCGCTGCATATATGCCTGCGTCGTGAAAGCAACGAGATTTTTGAATGAGTTGAAGGTTGATCCCTGTCTTTTCCTGGTAAATTAATACTGCCCTAACCATTCTCAGAAGAGGAAGGTAGGGATCATATAGATAAGCTCTGTGTTGTCGTCAAAGCTAGCTCTGGTCAGAGACAGAAAATGTTCTTTTATTGAGTGGAGGCTTATTGCGCCACGTTGCAGATTGGCTGACAGTCTTTTGGAGTAGATAGGAGAGGTCACGCCTATGCACCTAAAATTGTGGTGCGTACAGTCACCGAAAGGACATGAAGATTGGTAGACGATGTTATCCTCTTGTACTTTGGTTGTTTTCGGTAGGCAGCTGTTTTTCTTGATCAGGGAGGACGTTTTCCGTCCATTGTAAAATATGATTTGGTTTATTTTGGTTGTGTGTTCCTCCGATGAGAGGTTGCGTCGGGCGATCTTCTTAAGGTTTTTCTCTCCTCTTTGTATCTGGTGTTCATCATCATTCTCTAGTATAAGTCCCTATTGTAGAAAGGTTTATTTTTCCGGAGATTCTCCCTCATTAAATTGTCCAGCTTATCTCCTATCACCGCATCAAGGCCTGTTTGAGCGTAGCGTTGTTGAAGAGCTGTTTATGGTTACCCAAGTCGTTGTAGAGAGAGAAAGCCAGATTTACGTAGGACCGTATTACGCTCTTCTTTTAGCGTCTTGGACATTCCAAAAGACCGTTAAGGCTGAATCCTGAGTTCGAAGGATTAACATAAACATGAGTGTTAAAGTAGTGAGGTGACGAGTTTACAAGGACGTCAAGGAACAGGAGAGTATAATTGACTTCTTCCTCATATGTAATTTTCAGGTTTGAATGAGCCTCAAACAGAGTCTTCTATTGGGTGCTTTCTTCGGTGCAGGATAAATTGATAAAAATTTCATCGATAAATTTTGGGTGTTTGTGGGGTGGGCGGTCTGAGAACTGTTTGATGGAGATCTTATATACAATTCATGGGCTACGGGCCTCCGAATTCGAGTACGAAGTGGGGTTTCAGAAGATGATGTTTGAGCCACTTACTTTACCTACCCCAATTCCTCTCCGAGGGTAAGCTCAAATCCAGGATGATATATATCAGCCGAATACGTAAATAAGGAATTTATGGTAAGAAATACGGCTATGGAGATAGAAAACATCAACTATTTCAAGAAAAGATGGAAGATATCGACCAACGCTCCGAAATTCAAATTAATTACTATGTTCAGAACAACCTTTACTAATTAATATCCGAATTGAGAGTGAGGGTATCTTCTAGTGCACGAAGGGAACAGTACTGTGTCTCAAAATGACAACATGATGTGACAGAAACCATATCGAACGAACTCCCTGAAATGAAAAGAGAGATTTGAGAGAATTCTATATGTTTATCTCCAGGATGCAGATGCTGTTGATTCCTGCCTTTTCAGGTTAATTGTACAATGACATTTTGTGCAAACTGACGCTGACGAAGTCCACCCTAACATTACCTAAATTATCCCCATAGTAATCTTAAATGAAAATACTAATAATACTTTTACAAATTTGATCGGAGTAAAGTTCATATATATAATTACAGCCGCTCTGAATTTCCCGATCCGGGAATGAATCCGTCACCTAACAATCTCCAGAGTTCCTTGACTTTGCTCAAAATTAATTTTATTCATCCTTTTTTGTAGGTCTCTTCCCATATGTATGTAGTATAACTTTATGACACGTACAGTCATGCGCTAAAGTTTAACACTATTTCTTTTACATAAACGCAAATAATTCGAACAATTAAATAGTTTCATTTTCTTTTAGTATTTTTGTATAAAAATTGAAAGTGAAATATAAAAAAAATAGATCCTAAACTCATTTTATAATATACAGTGAATCTTTATAATGATGTCTTTTGTTCTTTAGGACTACTTTGATTCGTTTTGGCATACTTATGAGCAACTTTTTATGTTATCTTGATTGATATTGTTTCATTTTTGTCAGCCGCCAGTTTGAATATAGCCCACTAATTCTATATAGGGTTCAAATCTAGAGAATTCTCGGGCCTAGGTCTCTAAAGCTGGATGTAATTTACAGCAAAGAACGCTGTTATTGCTATTGCTTGAGAACAGAATGTGCCAGCATGCTGAGAAATAGAGTTTTCATATGTTTCATTGAGAAATAGTTCCTCTCTTGTATATTACAGGTGTTACTATTCTGGAACATGATTTTCTGGAACTTAAAGGGCTTATTTGTTGAAGTGAATAGTTTTCTTCTAATTCTGAATTAAATTTTTTATCCTATAACTCATCAACCTGTGACCACTGAATTTGATTTTATTGATTACTTGGAAATTATTGACTGAATTATTTTTGTCGGCAAGAAATTAATGAATTTTTTTTATATCTCATACTTTGAGCTTCTTTAATTTCATCTTCGATTTTCTTTTTTTTAAGATCTAGTCTAAGCAATTTTCAGCTCATTATCGAAAGTAAAGTTAAACAATCTTCATCCCTATCAATTCTTTAACCCAGTGGGAACATTCCGGTGCATGATTCAATAACTTTCCAATTAATGTCTCCCACGGCAATGTTGAAAATGGAATTGCCTTTGTTTAGGCATGCCCCGGTGTCACGTTATAATTTATCTAATACATCCTGCCTACTTATTGATCTCCACCGGTACTCTTGGAAGATATTTAGGTTGTAATTCTAAACACTTATATTTTCGTGGATATTTTCCCCATATTTCGTGAAACTGTTCTACTATATCTTTGAACACTCTATTTATCAAGAATCCAACTCCTTGCGCGTTTTGGCCTTCTTTTCGTTTGTGGTAGAGTAGGTGATGGTCATTTTATTCATTGATAGCTTCTTCGTATCGTCGGATTTCACACACTAATAATATTTTCATAAATATCATTGAGTTGATACGAGCATTTTGTCAGATGTATCTCATCAGAGAGATTTCTGAGGCTGTAGGTTTAAATGTACCAGTTATTATATAAATTTTGATGTCGTTTTTATCTTAAAAATTGAAATCAATCGGATTTTGATTCAGGACTCTTCACTATACAAGCCTGTAGTAAATCGTTACGAGCAGGGATTGCGCCACCTATCACATATCTTATAATTTCTAAGCCATTTTGCAAACCATTTTATTATCAGAATTTATAAAAACCAAGAAATGGGCCAATCCACAAATGTCTATTTAAACTTAAAAAACAGAATGTACATTCAGTTAATTCTGCTTCCTGTAGAAGCAAGATTCTACAAAATTATTTGTGCACACAGCTGATGCCAACCCTTCCGGATAAAGATGTTTTATATTTACATCTTCGCTTTGCCCACTTTTTTTGCTTTTCTAATTTCATACAGAACCACTCATCTCAATTATCATTATTAGTGGTTGCAATAAAAAAAATAATTTGGAAGAAACTAAGAATTAAATTAAATTTACTACTATATTTATTGTTTTCTTTCTTCAGCATTCCCTTACATAGAAGAATAGGATCCATTACTCCAGTTATTCCTCCTTGAAAACTCTTGGCAGCTGCAATGAAAGATAATATTCTCATTAATCTAATGCGAAAAATAAAGGTTATCATTGGAGAGCTTTTTCAACACAAAGCGAATGAAAACGTTGCTGGAAACGCTCTTCATACGGGTTCTCGGCTTTTACATTTATAGTCTTCCAAAAATTTCTTTTCAGGAAGATGAAGGAGCTATTCTTGAGTCTACGAGCGACGCCCGTGAGCCACTAGAACTGTGCTCCATTGCCCACCGCCCTAATGGGCATTAGTGCCTCGGAAAAAGCGATACTGTATTGCTTGTTGGTAAAAAAGATCACTTTGTTTGGAAGAGGTTTCACAAACTTGACCGGAATCTTCGACAGAATATGGAATATTAGGAGCACCGTGAATAACTAGTATTTAATGAGGTACTTTAGGGAAATAAACAGATTTCAAATACACCGCACACTCATGAAATAAGTTATCCATAAGAATGCTCATCCAAGAATACATTCTCTATAACTATTATGAAACCATACGATTTATGCACCCTTCCCTTAAATACTCAAAATCTTTTGAATTGTTCTCTACTATCTTGTTTATCTGATTACTCGAAATTAAATAAACTTTGATTTTTTAATTAAATTTTTAGGTGCTTTTAATCAAACAAAGAAAGAAAGAAAGAGCGAGAAATTATCAACCCTTTCGGCACACTGTTAGAGAAATGCGTGGGAGAATTGTGCGCTAATACTTAAGCTTATGTTTGGCAAAGCGCATACCTTATCAGATTTAAGAAGGAACTTGTTTTGCTGCGAGTCATTGATATAAATACGACCACAAACTTCCCGCTAACCTAGAATAAAACTAGATCCACAAGAGTTCAAGTCCATATTTTGGGACAAGAAAAAGTTTTCTTCTCAAGTGAATTTATATCTTTGAACTAATCTCCGACATTTTCAAGGTTAAGGCATCTCAATCAAAAGAATTTAAAAGCCTTTTCTCAAATATAATACCATAAAAAAATAGAAGTAAAACCATAAAGAAGATTATCCTGAAAATAATCCTTTAATTTCAATAAATATGACTGAATTTGTCTGTCTTTAATTCTGCCTCTAACATTCTGACCGCCTCGCAAGCTATTCAAATCCTTTTTTGAATTTTTTGTTCTAAATTCTTATTTGCTCTCTGCCAAATAACTACATTTTCATAAAAATGTTTCTGTATGTTTGTGAAAATTATTTCCTATATTTGTTTCAAACTTTATGGCCTTCCACGAGTGTGTTTGGTCGCAGAAAGTACCAATGACTTCAAAATTAGCCAATATTGTAGTTTTTTATATGATTCTTTTGTTATTCCTTGGTTTAATCTGCCTTAGTACTCCAACTATTTCATTGTCATTCACCTTTAAATCTCCACATTTAATTCAGTCTCGCTTAACTTTTAAAAATTCGTTGCAATATTCATCTACAATTTTATATAAAAATTTATTTTTGGAATTAGGCAATAAATCTATATTAAATAAGATATTATGTGTTCAATTTATTTCAAATTTTGAACATCCTAAAGGTAGGCAAAGAATATTAGTTGTGAAAAATATCAAGCTAATAAAAAAACTTTTATAGATGGATTTAAGTAAAATTAGAACTTAGAACTTGATTCTCTGAAACTATGTTTTCTTAATTGGTATCTCTCCTAAATAAGGTACGAGCAGTTGTCGAGTGAACTTACATGTCCATAATTTTAGGTATTTCTTGTAATCCAGTTACTCGCCTGTCAAACTGAGGTGCGATTTCCTCTTCTACAACAATTATCTCATCTAATAAACATATTTATGTGAATTCTATTATGTTGTTTACAGTTTAAATTTGGTCTAATATACCCGTTAAGCTATGACAGCTTTTTTTTAACATCTCCAGGTATAGAAACGCATAAAAGGAAATCGATTTCTAGTCAGATAAATGAAGTAATCAGTCCTTCGTTAGGCTCCATAAGACTCAAAAGATGATTTTTTATTGAAGACCATTCAAATGGTTATTTCGTTGGAGTATTAATAAAATAATTAACTACAGTCAAGCCCAAATGTTTTGAGACTAATATATAAATTATTTTCATTTTTTTTAAATTTATGTGCTGCTTCTACAAATACAAATGTTTTATAAAAATTAGTTTGACTTATTTTGATACTGTGACTGCCATCTGACCTTAATTGGGACAAATAGCTTTACCTTAGGAAGCCCTGTCACCATCTATGGCTGACAGTAAGGATTTCATTTGATTTTTTATCACCCACTATCTGCGATTGTACATACATTTTCCTATGGTATAGAGTAGTGTGGATCCTGAGGAAAGTTTTGACATCTTTTATGTGTCCGTGTCGTGTAAAATGTAACTTTAATCCAACCTTTGGCTTTGATAACGAATCTAGGTTCCAACACGGGGAGTCAGTGTGAAATTGGAACACATCTTATTATATTTTAATTATAATATTTTTGAATAAGTTTTTTAAATACAACTTTATAATCAGTATTTGAGTAATAAAATACTAATTTTGTTAGAAGAGCAACCATAAAAATGAAACTTAACTACGTTTTGAAAGAAAAATTCTAACTAAACATGTTTTGTGGATAAAAATATAGCCAAATATTTAAAAATAAAATATACAGTAAATGTCCTGAATTTCAATTAAAAACAAGGGACAAATCAATGAACAAATCACTTATTATGCAGAGATACAAAACATTCCGAACAAAGGAAGGGTTCTCTTTCGCATTCTTGACAGTATGAATAAACCTTATCGGCGTGTTTCCGTGCTTCATTTCTACGCTTTTTACTCTGTTTTCATAGCACAGTCGATATGCTCTTCTGATTTTTCTATTATTATCGCCCCTTTCGTATGAATTGTGGGTAGTATTATATAATGGCTTTTATATCTTGTTCTTTTAATCATATTTCAAAAGGACTGATGCAATAGCTAGTCCTGGAGATTACACGAATTTATACTTCACCTATGTTTATCAGAAGTTCTATCCTGGTTTGCTATCCCACTTAAGATTTTTTCAGAGTTGTAGTTTGAGAGGTCAGTTGGTCTGACAAATATATGCCATAATTATCCTTGTTGACCCAAGTACACCTAATGGTTTTTCTGACATTTCTTTGTTTAACTTTACTGCACTCTCTAGTACATGGCCAAGATTGGCCAATAGTTTATTGCTCATCCCCACTCCACTTCCCGATGTCTACAACTTCTGATATTTGTTCATTGAAAAGTAGTCGGATATCTCTCCTGATCTTCTACTTTAGCGCCATAGTTCCCTTTTGTTCTTCTCTGGCAATCATGTTCCCTCTTTGGAGCTGGACATTCATTCCTTCTTTGAGCATATTTCTTTTATTTTTCCATAATTTCATAACTACATGAGTTCTCTTCTTGAGAATAAAAGAGCTAGTCCATATCTGGTGGAGAAATTATCTAAGTATATTGTTAAACCTTTTATCTAAAACCTTTTATCTAATCTCACCTAATTGGTGGTTTACCTTTAATTCTCCGAGTAAACGGAAACGTTCTATGTATAGCCTTCCGTTGAGCAGAGTTTGAAAAACCTTATCTAATATTTATGGACTTTATTGGGGATAATACTGAAAAAAATTTGATGCCTTCTGCCAAGAGACCACAGACTCTTCTACTACTTTATCCTTTCCAGGTAAAAAGGCGGCTTGAAATTTCCTTATCAGATAAGCAATCAGAGATTGAATTTTCCCCAAACGGTTACCTCTCTCAATTGCTGTATTCTATGTGAAATGAAAAAAAGAAATTGAGAGCTCGAATCTGTTGTGACTCATTGTTTTGTATAACTTAATTTAATATAAATGATTACTCTTCCAATACTACAAGATTGCGCTCATTCCTACCAAGCATATTATGCACTAGAGAGCCCCAATACTTTTTTATCTCTTCTTTTGTTATTGGTAACCACTCATTGTTTCTCTAAAGTGACCAATTGGGCATAGAAATTAGATTTTCTAAAGATTTTTCGTAAACTTTGGAATCTAAGGGGAGTCAAAAGGATTCAAATGTGTTATAGAGTATTGTTTATCGGGAGTGGGAGGGTATATTACTTCTCTGATTGAAATTGGACCATTAACTTATTTTATTCGTAATTTCTTGCATACCTATTGCATCTAACATTTCTGCTAAATTGTCCACCATCCATTTATCATCTTTATAAGTAGATTCAAATCCCTCTAATTGTTCATAAACGGGATCGCTAAATTAATTGCCTTCCGAGACATCATGCGATATCTGTCCAGTAGGCATTAACTCACATACGTTTCAAACGTGTATGTTTCATCATATAATGAAAGTGATGAATGCTATGTAATAAATAAGGGAACTGATATTTAAACTTACGAATTATTTTAGTCTCAAATGGAGAAAAAACATTGAAATTTAATGTTACCTACACTGGGTATGGTAAGTGCAGGGAATCTCAAATATTTGTCACCCATCTATGAGTGACGTCGCCTCCGCACCTAACATTAAAATAATAACTATAAATAACTATAAATAATCTATGATTATCTCCAACCCAATTCCTACTAAAATAACTATCAATATTCTATGATTATTTCCAACCCAATTCCTACAGAAATAACTATAAATATTCTATGATTATTTCTAACCCAATTCCTACAAAAATAACTATAAATATTATATGATTATTTCCAACCCAATTCCTACAAAAATAACCATAAATATTCTAGGTTTATTTCCAACCCAGTTCCTACAAAACTATTTATAAATATTCTATGATTATTTTGAATCCAATTCCAAACCAATATCTTGATCCCAGAGTGGAATTTCCAGCAATGTAGCTTGGCAGTCAGTGTCAAATGAGTCTGAAAGTTTGAATGATTAAGCAAGCCACTGGTTGATATACTTTACAGAGAAAAACATGCAATAAGCTGAATAAGTAATGATTATTAGTTAATCTTGGGAAATTATACAGCCATAATTCACAAATAGTCCATTCCAGTTACCCCTTTAAATTTTGAGGAGAGGTCAATTTGAGACTCAAGTTTCCTATTCAGCGTAACCTTCCCGGTTTCTATTAACACAGTTATCATCATGAACATACATGAGTATATTTTGAAATTCATTTTTCTGTCTTTTCTTGTCCTCGTTCACATGGGATATGTCTCCTAAACTTAGTTTCTATTAGGTCCTATTCATTTCCATTTCTTCAGAAATGGACTCTTGTTTCTTCAAGTACCCCATCTGAACTGGTTTCTTTGGGTAATTGAAAAGAATAGTCAATATGTAATTATGGGGGTAGAAACTTCGATAGAGTAGATATTGTAGATAAATATGGTAATGTTGCGATGATTTAAAAAAGGCAAATAATAATAAAATTAAATATTTTATATTGCATTATTATACTTAAAAGTATGAGTATTTAATAAGAATGTTGTTTCAAACATAAAAAAATATTCTGCAATAGTAGTTGGTGACATTAAAAATATCTTAAATATGCTCATAATTTAAATTCAAATTAATCTAATTAAACAAAAATAAAATAAAGTATTATGGAATATTTGGAATAAAAATATATAATACCTATGATAAATGATAAAGACATAAAACATGAGTGCAGTATAAAAAAATATTTAGCAGCAGGATATGAAAATGCTTATAAAAGTGTCTAAATAAATAAATGTAGATTTCACAGAGTATGACATAATCAATAGCACAATAATCGTTAACACAACTTCTGATCAAATTCGGACAAGACTAATACTGGTAGCTCTTCCTATAAGAGTTATAGATCTAGTTATAAAAATATATCTTAATTACGATATATAGAAGAAATATTGAATAGTTGAAAATGGCCAGCAATTTTAACTTTTTTTAATGGCAAAGTTGGAAAATAAAAATAGTGAAAATCAATTAATTTATACAAAACCAAAATCTTTTATTACATCAAAACTCAAAATAAAAAACCACATGAATTAAATTATCAAAACCAAGTTTAGAAAAAATCCCAGTTCCATTGCTATAAAAACAATACCTAAGAGACTTGAATAGCATTCTTTCTTACTTTAAAAAGTATAAAGGTCTGAATGAATATCTTGAATCCAGCTTTATTCTTCACCTTTGGTTCAACTTTTGCTGAAAATGAAGTAAGTGAACCTGATACTTTGGCTCAACTCGTCTAGCTTCTGTATCTCTGAGCTTCTTAACCTACATTCCTTAATTTAAATAATGGCTCTTTTGTTCGATTATCTGCACGTTTACAGTCAAGAGCGTAATGACATTAAATTTCAAATAAAACTTTTGTCGTCCATAAGTAAAGTACAGTACTTGCTATCAAAATCATTACTGATCTATTTCCATGCTTAACTGTATTAATGAGACAAAGACCATCAGGAGCATATTTAAGTGTCTTTCAAATCTGATAGCATAAGCATTCTCAAAAATATCTAAAGGAAGATGCGTCTAAATATATATCATTCTATGATAGGATAACTGTCCATTTCTTATGACCTATCTAACATATTTAGCACCTTCCTTGTTGATCTGAGAAATCAAATTTTAGCAAATTAACCCTTGGCATAATTCCTAGCTTTATGAAGGTCTTGACAGAAATTCGTGATTGAATCATAAATATTATTTTGCTGATTAAGTCTTATTCACGTTGGAATATGTAGTTGTAAGGTCAATATGCGCTTTAGTATTTCACTAACTACACATATGACAGATATTTATTTATTTCAATCCCTATTACTTAATTTCATGCAATAGAACTACAGTGCCTGCGAAAAGTATCCGATCACCCTAAAAATTTTAATTATTGCCAATGATATTCACATATGCATAATTTACTTTATATTTGTTTTAACGTCATCTTCTAGCTTTCACATAACGCTCTGATATAACAGCTTTCCAATGCATTATTAACTTAATATTGTGGTTGCGTGTGGGCATGCAACAAATTAGTTCGATTTCATGATTTTTGCCATTTCGTTATTATTTTGTGATTTTTTACAAAAAGTAGTCTAAATAAAATTTATTTTTAGTGTGTGCTAGGAAACAAAGCGAGAGCGATTGTCGAGTAGTAATTGTTGCTGTTCATAAATGTTGGAAACGTCAGCGAATTTAACATAGCCCAAACTACTGTTAATTTATGGGTTTCCAGTGCTAAAAATAATGTTAGCTTATCTACCTCAGTACCTAAATAACGATTTGGCAGAGCGAGTAAAAAAATTTGCGAAGAGACATGCTTATGAAATGTTTGGATAGTAAATAATCCAGCAATAACTGCGGAAGAACTAAAATTTAATATGAATACGTTATTATCTTATGTTTCAGGAGGAGCTAACCAGGAGCGGCTACAAAGAGTACTCGGATTACCATCTAACCATGCTACAAAGAAACCATTCCTTAATGAAAAAATGCGTAACAAAAGTGTCGCCTTTTGTAAAAAAAATACATTAACTTGCCTGTTGAAGAGTGTAAAAAGGTTTATTTGACAATGATTCAACATTTATAACATTCGGAAGTTATCCTAAAAAGGTTCATTAGCCCATTGGATCAAACAGAATGGACCCTACCTAGACCGAAAATAAAATGAAACACCCTCCAATTGTGATGATTTGGGGTTGTTCCAAGGGAGAGGAAGCAAATATTTCCTTCCTAAAAACACAAACTAAGAATGGCGCACGGTATTTAGCAATGTAACAAGAAAAACCTCCAGTGGTAATGACAATCCATGAGACAGAAACATTCCAAGGATGGTTAGCACACACACACACACTGTCTTTTTCTCTCTCTCTCAGGGAGAGAGTGAAGCTTGAACACATTGACTCTGGGTAACCGCTAGGCCCCAGCAAGTATCGGTTTACGATGAGACTGACCAATCTAAAAGCATAGGGAAGGGGGAAGAGATGGAGAGTGAACAGTTAAAAACCGCATAAACGGACCGATGGATTGGTACGGTGCATCAACTCTTGGTTGCGAAGACACATACAACTGCACTATCATTAAAACAATCCCAGACAGATTTGTCTGGTTTGAATGTCAGAAGTTCAACTTACAAGTAAACGACTTTACCCCTTTCACATTTTCCAGCACCTATTGCATGTTTTCGCATCAACCATGTTTACATATTAAGTGATTTTCCAACCAGAAAAGAAGTTTACCGAAAACTTCTGGCCATATTTTACCGAAAGAGTTCTGTACTCCAGGGTTTTTAAACACAATTTTTAATTTAAATATAAATAAATAAACTTTAAAATACTCAGTTTCTGAGGCTCTTTGTATCATATATTTGCATCTTTAAGCAAATAATAATAATTGGGAAATAATATTATTGTTCTGTACAGTGATTTGTGTGTAACACACAACATTAGGGAACATGTAAAACAATTTACATTCTAACATAGTTAACACATAAAATCCCACATACAAATTCCTCATACACAACCGACAAATACAAGCCGATGGAACTTAAGAGCAAATACGTAAAAATATATCTGAACAATCATATGAAAATCTAGCTCATAATTGTAACTAAAATATATATTAAAATCCTTTGCTTTGTAATAGAGAAAAGATACGTTGAGATATTTTAAATAATCGGACGTCTTTTGAGTAATCAATTTAAATGCATTGTATATATCACCATAATTATGACTACAAATTTTTTTATTTCATAATTATCATTGCTATTTTCACACACACACAGAGACACACACACATACACACACACACATATATATATATATATATATATATATATATATATATATATATATATATATATATATATATATATATATATATATATATATATATATATATATATTAGTATAGTTGGTTAGCAGTCTTTCTTGAATGCAAATTTCGTTGAAGACCATTGTGTATTTCGCCTTAATTAATTTCCTTTGGCAACTTTATCTTCATCTAACTATCTTTTTTATTCCATCTTGTAGATGGTAGATCACTTGTCCTGTATTCCTCTTCTTTAACTAAATGTGTTTGGTACAACCAAACTAAATTTCTAAGCTTTCGATCTTATTCGATCATCTTCGGAGCGTTTCAATATGTTCTTGCCTCCTTTACCGATGTAATGATTGGAGTAAGTATCTGACAGAATGAAAGAAAACGATTATTAAGGGGTATTTATTCTGCCTAGGTTGAGCGTAACGTTAAAGGAAACGGCCCAGTCCGGTAAGTAGAATTTCAAATTAATTTTAATGTGCGATTCCAGCTTGTCGCTTGACTGTTGATGGCCTGTTTATCTTCGTTTATTAATATGGCTTCTAAGATGTTCAGCCTAGCTTTATTAACCCCTTTTATTTTAATACCGGTGTTGTTAACTAGCATTTCTCTTGTTAAGTTAATGTTATGTACACTTTCCATATGATTTTTAGGCCCTCCGATTGGCGGATGCATGGTTAAACATCTCGAAAGTGTAGTAGTTTTCATGCCAATATATTTTGAGTTGTTAAAAACTTTACAGTCTTTCTCGGGGCAGATGAACTCTTAAACTATGTTGGTTGACTTGAGATTTGAGGAGTGTAGGCAGATGTTTAGCCCTGCGTGTAATGGGCTTAGCCCCTCCTTTCGGCCATTCTTGGTAGTATAGGAAGTATTGTTATGGCGGGCGGTCTTTATTGCCTTTTTGGCTGTCAGGCCATTGAAACTCTCGTCCTTTCTCTGGGTCTGCTATAATAGTCAGGTCTTGCCCGTGGTCGAGAATCTCTACATGTGGTCGAGAATCTCAGCTGTTAGCGTCGTGTAGGTGTATGTACTATTCGATTTACTTAATAGTAAAATGACGCTCTTGATCACCTGATAGGTGGTAGCTTAAACCAAGGGCTTTAGCTCGGCGTGATAGCTCGTGATCATCTCTAAACAGAAAAGCAGTTCGATTTGGGTAAAAGAAGAAATGAAATATGTTTATAACGTTTGGCTTTAATGAGAAAGTTTACCTCAGTATTCAGTTTGTGTCACTTTGTATGTTATCATTCTTCTGCTAATTTTGATGATTTGGACTTCTTTTCTTCCTGTTGGTTGATGCTTCGGCGAGTTCATAAGTTGCTACCATTCGTGAACAGATCACTATTTTTGTTTGATCATTTTGAGTTTAGGTATGTAGGGGAATCGTCCCCCCCCCCGTTCACTCGTGGTGCAGTCACAAGGCAGTTACCGCAAAGACATCCGCCCCAGGCATCGGTGGGTCAAGTGCGTAACTGCAGCGTCGCACCACTCGGCGGAATGAAAGACCTTAAAGGTTAGAATGCAAGATCTCCCCCAGGAGAGTGAGATTCAATTTCACGTTAAATAAGAAATTGGAGACGTGTTTCTGTCAAGCTCGAAGGCTAACGAGGAGCCGATGTAAGACTTGGTGGGAAAAATCGTTGGGCAAAAGAACCCTCCTAGGGCCGTCCTCAAGCCCCTCCCCCCCTTACCACTCCCCCAGTGGGGTGACAAGGTATAAATGAGGAACATTGAGGAAAATCGAGGTAGTATACGTCAGACTCCCAGTGACAAAGTCTTCGATTAAAACCGAGCTACCTAGACTGGATTGGTAGTGTACTTGGCTCGCCAGACCAAGAAGTACGTGCAAGAGAGGCAGGGCAACCTACCTTAAGGGGCTAAGAAGAAGCTCATCCTCGAGCTAGTCCCTGGTTATCAAACTTTGTTAAGTTCAACTTACTCTCGCCAGAGAAACTCCTCATATCCTGGTGCACCTTAAACACAAGGGGTATTCCTCGTCCTTGAGGAATTAAGAAAATAAGAAGGAAAAGGCTCCCCCTCGAGCCAGTTACTCGCTGGCCACACCGAACTCATAAGTTAACTTGGTTGAGGAACCAAGTTCAACTTACTCTCGCCAGAGAGACTCCTCATATCCTGGTGCATCTTAAACATTAGGGGTATTCCTCGTCCTTGGGGAATCAAGAAAAGAAGAAAGAAAAGGCTCCCCCTCGAGCGCGTTATTCGGTGGCCACACCGAACTTATAAGTTTACTTGGTTGAGGAACCAAGTGCAACTTATTCTCGTCAGAGAAATCCCCTCCGTTATACTCGCCCTTGAAGAAGACTGGAACTAAAAAAGAGCTCATCCTCGAGCTAGTTTCTGGTTACCAAACCGAACTTTAAGTAACTTATTCTCGCCAGAGAAACCCCCCTCCGTTATCCTCGCCCTTAAAGAACACCCTCCCCGAGTTCAGTCCTCGTCCATGAGGAATTAAGTAATGAAGGAGAAAAGCTCCCCCTCGAGCTCGTTACTCGGTGGTCACACCACACTCCAAGTTAACTTGGTTTAAGAACCAAGTTCGACTCACTCTCGCCAGAGAGACCACGACTACCTTGGTGCCGCATAAAGCACCGTAATTGTTCTAGTGCCTTGAAGAACCACATCCCCCCCGGAATACCGTGTGGACCCTCCCAGCTGCTACCCTCGCCAAAAGGACATTCGTAATCTCGCCACTCTACATCTGGCCAGGCGGCACGCGTCGTCAGTCCATAACATTTCTGAGGCATTTAAATTCCAGTAGAGTCCGTAAGCCTAAATCTTATATTATTGTTGTGTGTAGAGAAATTAACCAATTTTTGAGGGGTAAACTAATTTAATTAATTCTTGTTTATAATAATATTCAGAGTATTGCTGTAGTTAATGTTTAAATGTTGTGTATTCAATGGTTAAAGTTAAAATATAAGTTTATTTTTGGATTATTGTGCGTTTCTCTATATCCTTACGTGTTTTTAACGGCTCTATTCTTCATGATATTACTATAATATCAATATATATTAGACACTTAGCACTTTTTTGAACAAAAAGGGGGGCATTCTACGACAAGGTAAGTAGACTTCAAATCCGGTGGCCAATTTTGTGGCAAGGACGAGAACCACATCGTGTGTTTCAAAGGGGATTTAATAGGAAAACATATTTATCTTCTTGAAATAATTAATCTCAATTATAAACATACAGCTAAAATTGATACTAATTTGAGAATGACTAAGGAACGATTGTATTCTAACTTAATCCATTCGAGGAACATGGCTCTAGGAGGAATTAATGCACTATAATGAATGTGTATGGAATAATAATGTTAATTATAATACCTAATAACACAAGTAATATTAATAATGATAAGTAATAGAAGCTAAACTAATTTAGTTTTAAATAGTATATAATAATATTTGGCAATGGATATAATCTATTCAACCATTGAAAAGGGACGATGTCCGTAACCTACCAATTAGAAGCAAAATGTCAATCAAGGTTTACATGTCTCTCTAATATGCTTCTATAGTTTTGATTGGCGTCCGTATTCACGAATTTAGTCTACCGTTTTAGCGAACCTCCTTATCACGTTACTTATCCTCTACAAACAGGCGCTCATGAAAAACAGTCACTTTTTGCCCTTAAGGAAATTCGTACAGAATACATGAATTGATCAGTATAAATTGGTAAAATGAAATTTTTAGAGAGACTTTCTTTCGCCTCGATGGGGTTATTTAAGTTATACTCGTCTCTTTATAGAGGTTTGAAGCATCTTTACGATATAGCAAAATTCTGTATGCTCATAGAAGTTTGAGACATGCACACAGGCTCTGAGAAATTCAGTTGGCAATTATATGTGCAAACGTGTCATGAGAGATAATGAGTAGCAGAGTCATTTCTCTACATATTACATAATTAACTTTCTGGTTGGTGTCCGATTATCATACGTGAGAATGCATTGCCTTTAAATAAAGAATGATCGTTGATTAGTCACAAAACGCAAGGATTTTTGTTACATTTTGACTCATGAACATAATATATTTCAGTAGGACAATGGCGCATTATTGCATGCTAAAAAATCTGCACAAGTAAAATTTAAGGGAAAATTTTTCAAAACTGCGCACAAAGAAAACTATAGGCGAAATATAGTCAGTCACTCGCATGAAAATGGAAAACTGACTATTTTTATAAGTTGAGAGATTAACATATTGCAATAAATAAATATAGAAATACATTTCTAGCATAGGCTGAAACCTATTGCGATTTGGCGTGAGATATTCAATACCTGAATTTGAAGACTTACGCTGGATCAAGAGAAATTAAGGTCGATTTTATATCAACCAAATTTGAGTGTCGTTTGCTAAAGAGAAAAGATTATGGGCGCGATGCATACTTTCAAGAGAGATCATCCTTCTGTGGTTTTCAGCTAATATAGATGCGTTGTGTTGTCGAGAGCTGAAATAGCTAGTTAATTATTACTGACTGGAATGTAGGGCATTGCCAGAAATTATTTGTAGCCAAGCTCTAAAAAGAATATCCTTTGAATATTATAGACATATGCTATATGTATATTATGAAGTCATATACCTGATGAATATTTATTAATTAAATGAATCTACAATTGTCCGTTAAAGAGGTAATTAAGGACTTCTATACTAGTAGGTAATGTACTGAATAAGTCAAAATAGATTGTTTGGAGATTGTATATTATGCATGGTTACTTTGTATAGCGGTTTATTTTATTTTTGACAAGATGTACATCTTCTAACTCAAATTATACCTATTTCTATCATACTTTACTTTACAAATTGTTCTAAAATCGACTTCAAGATGAAAGGACCTCCTAGATTGCCCAGATTATACAACTGATCAAATACAAGCATAATTATATGGTCTGATTAAGCTCTGATTCTGATTGCTTGAAATATATAGAATATCTTTGGTGTACTGACATGAAATCTAAGGATGGAGCTTCTCTGGTGAGTGTTTCATGGAATATGAGCGGAATGCCTCTAGAATTATGCGACAATCGGTGCGCTTGCATTACTCACTGCCCTCAGTCATGTACTAATAATGCCTTGCAAAATTGTGATAGTTAAGGCCGGCACACTTTGACGCATAGATTAGCGTAATAAATGATTTACCATTATCCGCTGTTGAAATTCTCTCGGAATGTTCAAGCATTTTGTATGAAAAATTGATGGTAAGGCAGAGAGGATAAAGAATTATAGGGTAGTCTAAAAGCTATTATCCCGCACGTCCTTCAGACTTTTCTGAAAGCTTTGTCTACTTATATTTCAAAACTAAAGTGTCTATCGGTTAACATTATTTACGTTCTTAGGCGTTGATGTAAAAGGAGGAGAGTGATTTGAGAGTCTTTATGATTGAATATTACCGCTTAGGTTCCTTTTACAGGGCGAGTAATGACAATGCGCATATTTGATTCTAACTAACGAAGCAGGAACGGGAGTGGTAATTCTTAATCCTAAAGATTGCATGGAAAAGATGGTGAATTTTCTCAACGACTAGGAAGTTTTAGATAATAATTTATGAGGAGCCTTCTAAAACTGCCCTCAGAAATGACGATAGAGTGAATAGTTTCTTGTCCAAGCTTAAGACGTAAGAAATACAGATGATAATTTTTCAACAGTGAGTTTCTTCTTCTATTCTCCTTGGGCCGTTATATAGCTAACCTACGATCGAAAAAGACTCTTGTTCGCGTTTCATCCTTGTCATATATTTGTTAGGCAATCGCTTCTTATCTTAATTTCTATTCTTTTTGCTTACTCTCCTTTTTCGTAATCATTGTTGCATATATAATTTCTTTCCTTTTCAGAAAAAATTTTTAAACTAATGATAGATAGTTGAATCTATATTTACTTTCATTCCCCTAAATGAAACTATTCCACTTGTCATGCATAAGGCTTTCCCTTCCCATTATCGTTATTTGTCCTTATTTAAATGGATCATAAACGCTAGTTATTTATTATTTAATGAAAAGAAAATCTGAGATAGATGAAGTTAACATGGGTTTTCCTATTGCTGCAATTCTCGCGAGCATTTTTATGTACAAGCTTGAACACGATTCTCTGAGTAGCTGAGATCTGCATTTAAATAAGCCTTTTTTATAGAAAATATTTTTAATTCAGAAATTGACTAAACAACTCTCTGACCGAGCTAAATAAACGACACCCCAACATAAGATTCGAGCAAGAAAAAAATTATTTCAAGCTCGAGTTCTGGATTCTCATTCCCTACATGTGTCTACTGCAAACCAACCTTGACTGCTGAGGCTACTGTTAGTAGGTAAAGAAAACACCATTTTGGTTTAATTGATTGAAAAAAAACGAAAAAAAACGGAAGTTACAATATCGCCAGATGCGGAATACACCCGGAAAAGAATAAGTTAGATACTCGTATCACAGGAACTATATTTGTGTCAAAGATAGGCATTTGACCTTGAACGAGAGCATGTGCTATAGTGTACATAATATTTTAACTTAAAGCAAGATACTTAACGCTTCATATAAGATATGGTTTCATGTAAGTATGGCTTCATTTAAGATATTAGTTTTTATTTCTTAAATAATAGAAAGAATTTATATAGTAGCTGCGACATTTCCTATAAATTGAGTTCCATTAACACTCTATTAATCTGTGAATACAGATTATTTTCTTATTTCCCATTGAAACACAGAAATTCAATTTCAAATTTATGAATTTATAAATCTTTTCTACCTTTTGAATAATAATATATGCATCCACTCCCTAAAATGGATATTTCTCAAGATATAAAATATGAATTATTGACTGAATTTATAAATTGTTTGCTCTATTTTTTTAAAAACTAATAAAGATTTTATATTAGCATAAGCACTTTAGATTTATAAATTTTAAAGGATTAAAACTGCGCATATTCTAAAAATGTAAGGATGAGCTCCCATCTAAATTGAGTAGCAAGTAGTTTTACATAGTTATTGGCTGTATATGTGATCAAGGGGCCTAATTAAGAAGCAAGGTTTGCTCATTGAAGGCTAGTGCTTATTCCCATCTTGGTATCAGTATGCAAACTCTATCTGTCCTTCTTAATAAAGAAACATCTCTAATACGCGAGCATTCCATCAATTTTGAATTTTAAATTATAGCCTCAGCCAAAGAATATACCTTCTTTCCTATAGGGAAACAACTGGATAAATGTGTTTTGCTGAATTCAAGCTAATTTCGACTAACTTGCTCTCTGCTGACAGAGGAAATCTGAGCACTGATCAAAGGTATCTGTTTGATATCCTTCTATCGATCTCATTAGGCAAATGTTCTGCTGAAATGGCTCGTAAGAGTCTAGTAAAAATGTTGCATGCACAATGGCTTACAACGGCAAATCGCATACTGCGATTATATGTTTTGACTTCTGACCCTTATGACACACTGAAATCTATTGTCTTGTTCATCATGAAGGTGTATGCACTATGCTGGTTTGAAAGAAAAGGTAACATATCTTCGCAACATGAAGCACTCAACCTCTTCAAGACCTTTCAATCACTGCACAAGGGATGAACAAACAGATTAAAGATATAGTTGCCCCAGTGATTCAAAAGAATGCTTATTTTGCACATGCTAAAACCATTCTTCTCTGTATGCTGCAAGATGAAATAAATCATATCCTGGAACTCGCATGGAGAGGAATTATGAAAGCACGAAAAGATTATAAATAGAAATCAATAAGCACTTTCAAGATTCCAGACATAACCTTTGAAGCTTACGACTACATCCACCTAATTAATTGGCAGCAGAACGTTGTGACCGAACCTTAGCTGACGAGGACGCTCTCTGATGGTCAACTTGAAGAATCTATCCATCAACAACCTAAATTGGATATTCTGAAGTTTCCTTGTCACACACAAGCGGGTGAAAGATGCCTCAAACTCGTGACAGAAGCGTCACTAGCAGTTTGTGGAGAAAACAAACGGGACGGCTATAAAAGGATTAGAATTGAGTCCAGGAGAAAAATAACCTCATTTAATACCAAGAAGGACTTTGTCATGAAAGGAAATAATACTAAAATATCTAACTGCATTGAATAAATGGATATTGAATAATAGTGAAAATTTAAATATTTGACTGTTAATTGTTCAATTTCTTCTATCTCAGAGTGATGATGATAAAAATCTACAGGTTAACAAGCAAACAAACGGAAGAAGAGGAAGGAAAACTTCTCGAATAGTTAATAGATTATTTTTATTCAATAAAATGGAAGTAGAAGTATAGAATGTAAATATTTAGGGAAATATTTATATTTTTTAAGTTGTAGGGATATAATATACCCCGTTTAGGCTATTTAACTTCTTTCCAAATACTAATGAACCTAACTCTTTCAATAATTCAACCACCCAACTACTCACTATTTGGGGAACCAATTTCACATCTCACCCGTTTCTTCTGCATATTGGGGCCCCTCTCGTCCCCGTGTCGGATAAGGTGAGCCCATTTTGTCGGTCTCATTTCAAATCTTAAATCGTGAATTTGTTCTCTTTAACGATTTATCTTACTTCCTTAATATTTTTTTGATTTTTTGTAAAGTTTGTGTTAAACTATTATTTTTAATCTTAAATAACTTATGTCCCTCCTCCTTTTATTGTTTTATTCTTATAATTATTTCATCCGTTAAAATGATTGTTTAATTTTTTATCCTCTTATATTTGTGTGTAGAGTTTATGAAGCTGTACGTATCCAGCCCAAAACTTCAATTAAATAGATCTTGCTGCCATTGTTTTCACCTCTCTTTCAACCCACACTAATATTACGGATGAAGAGAAAGTACCGGTACTTCATATTCACGGACTGCTGTCCCAACAAATACTTGATCGACTTTCGGTCAACAAAATCAACCATTCTTGCTGTTCATAACCAATATTCTCTTGCACGTACTTGACTGTTTCATAATTTTCCTTCAGTTTTGTCTAGTGAGCGAGGAATAAAGGGACAAAATGTTTGCCTTTGTGCAGCAGAACAGATTATAGAGATCGATTCCTGCCGTCAATGAACAAGATTTAATCTTCGGGTTGTTTCTGTGTCACTTCAAGATTGTGCAAGTACTTCACAATATTTGTACAGTACACTAGGTCCATCTCTTGAGAGAAACAATTGACGTACCCTTCATGTCTAGTACATTAGAAGATGATCCGACGACTGTCACAGAGTAGTTTTCTTCCTCTATAAAGGAGGTGAACAGTTCCTCAGAGGACTTTGACAAGCTGAGATCATGAACTAGATCATTTAGTTCCTATTGAGAACAAGGTCTGCTGACCAAAGTTGCGTGCTCTCACTTATACTGATTTATGACCTTACGACCTTTAAAACTATGGGTAATTCCCGGACTAACCTTGAGAGTACCTTGGAAATTATATCATTCGAAAGATGATGTAAAACGACATAATGGTTTCAAATTTAGTTAGAATCGGTCGAAATTTTTTAATAATATTCGTTAGAATTGGCCTATTGGTTACAATGTTATTACTAAAACCAAAAAAATCAAAACGGGGACTGACCAACCGACCGACATAGTGAGATATAGAGTCTTGACTACTAAAAATTGTGTAGAGCATCATCGTCAAAAAACACTTATTCTTATTCATTTTCTTCAACATTGGAGGAATATTCGTCACTAATGTCAGGAATTTATATTAGGACAAGTACTGGAATTTCAGCGCACGGAGCTACCAAAGGACGTTTTGATTGAAGATCAGGATATCTGAGGCTGCTGTGATTATTTCTGTTGATCCAAGTCAAATAAATATTGGAGAAAGAGCAGTCAGTGCCATGATTTGTTGGCTGGTCCTTGACAATAGGGATTCCAAACTCTTTACACAACATTTTTTGCCCTTGTTCTAACGAGGCAGACACTCTTATATGTCTTTAATACCATTTGTGGCACCCAATCTTTGTCCTAATCACCAATATTTTTACCAAAGTAACAAAGTAAGCAAGCTTTATACAACTTGTAACTTGATTCCTGTTAAGAAAACCGGTTTATTGTCTAAAAGATATAACAGAACACATAGGGCTTATTTTTTAAAGAAATTTTGACCGAATTCATCTTATTCATCTGGAAAAAATAATGGTAATCTCTTCAAAATTCGTTAATTCAAAGAAATCAGGTTTTCCATCTTAAAAATAGGAATTATCCATACATTAAAAAAAACCCATAAAAAATCATGTGGCAATAAAAAAAAAAGTTGACTTGATTGAGTAAAAAGCAAAGTGGTTTTTAATTCAGCTGATCAAAATTGTCCTAATTTAGCCTAAAATTAAGGACAATAAAGTCGTTGTTGGCCAGTGTTATACCTACAGCTAAGTTAATTACGAAGCGAAGGGCCGCCGCAAATCCCAGACTGCAACTCTTTGGATTATTTGAATTTTTAGTTGGTGAAAGAGAAGGAGAATGAATAGCAACAAGTAAAATTAAACATACTAAAATCTGCTCCTGAGAGAATAGGCTCCGATAAATTTGTCAACAGAAAAAAATAAAATATCAATTGTTTCCTTTTTATATCGCGAGAAAGTTATATATAGTATTGATTTAATTTTTTGAGCTTGAGAAATTGTTTGTGAGATAAGCTTAGTTGAAAAGTTCTTGTTTTTATGATGTCACAACATATAAGTATATATAAATATATATATATATCGTTGGGCAATTGGGGGTTCTGTTACTAACTGTGATTCTCATCTCAATTGTAGGTGGTAAAGAAAAGAATTCCCTCTTTTTCCGGATTTTATTGACAATGACTCCATAATCCATTTTGTGGTTAAAAACCTTTTTTAATTCAACTTATCATTACTACCGTAATCTTAATTAAATTGATCAATGTGAGTGGATTAATTGAACATAATAAGTATGCGCCGAGGACCCGAAGCAAGTTGCAGGAATGCTAATACGGCTAGGATTATTTAAGTAGAGTGACCAAGGAGAGTGCAACTCACGTTAGGCCGGCGATATAGAGATAGTTATAGTAAGGATGCTCTCTCATACTAGAGGTGAAAGGGCTTTTGTACTGATTAACGAGGACCCTGTGCCTAGTAAGGGGAAATAAAGGATATAGGACGTCTTCCAGAAAGTTTTCGTCTACCGATACATCCTGCTGTTAAGATGCATGGAAACTGCTAACGAATTTACATTTATCTGCTCAGAAAATAATGACATGGAACTGCTATTGTGATCGGCCCAAAGTATAACTCTCTGAAGAAAACGACATAGAAGGAAGATTCACACAACTAATAACTGCTAATATGAGCGTGGTTTGTCTGAAAATTGTATCGTCGACTTGGATACACCAGTGCCAAGAAATTAGACAAAAACTGGAGTAGAACTAAGCATGTCTTAAAATTGATGAGATGATTAAATTTAAAGAACACACACATGTGTTTAAGATAATATGCAAGTACATGGAAATACAAACAAGATAGTGAAAAAAGGATTACTACCTTGCGGCATTCAACTGCTACAGAGAAGCAACCAAAAAGACATTTGCCAACATACAAATACTTTTCATGTGCTATATAATGCAAGAGTATACCAGCATCATATCGCCTAATCAAGGTAGGATTTTATGTTTTTAATGCAATTGAGAAGGAGATTAGTCTAAGAAATGCCAGAAACAGATGTGACTAAACTGCTCAGGAACACAGAGGTTAATGGCCATGACATATTCACAGAAAAAGGATTTAATAAAAAGCATTTAACTTGCAAATGCGGAGACACGTAAAACAACTACCTATGCTTTTCTACACACATATGATCAATATAGCAAACCCAGGGTTCATATGCGACAAATATCTACCGTATGTTGAAAGAAAACGGTCTGGAATTAATTAATTCCCTAATTTCTATTCATCAGCTATATTTATTGTTAATATTTCAGATAACACCAAAAGTAGTAACACAACAAATCCAGAAGAAAAGACGAACAGCTTCCTGCAGAGAAACAACAAGAAAAGAAAGTAAGTGATGAAACCGCAACCGAAGAAAGTTCGGAAAAATGCAAACTTTTAAAAAGATCAGATTACAGAACGAAGAAACACAATCAAGATTCATAGTCAAACTATGTTAGCAGGTAGAATTTGCCAAAATATAGTTCCTATATTTACAACATATATGATTGGGCAGACAGCAACTAAACTATAAATATGCATGACAAATTTCAACCTTCTCTGTTGGCCATTATGTGGAGTTAATCGGTAGATTTATCAAAAATTAACTTGTTTAGATATCTTCCGACCGGTAACCTTAAACATCGCTGCTCAGATCATAAAAGCATTCAGGTTCAACGATTTGTTGTATTAATCTGTAAAAATACAAAAACTAAACATGCTTCGATAACTTTATACCCCTAACCCTATAAATCGCTGGGCAGAACATTAATAAAACTCACCTATTTTACTCTTAATATTAGTTACTTGTTATTTTCCGAACAAACATATAGAACGTTAGGGTAAGTAGGGTATTTAAGCATTTTGAGTAAAATCTTATGTTAAAAAAGGAAGTAAATAAACTTCTTTTATTAACTGGGAAGAATTCTGGATTTGCAATTTCCGTTGAAATAGTCTTTTTGTGACTTAATAAAGTGTAATAGCCGCTCTCTGAAATGGAAATATTACTCATGAGAAACTATTGTAAAAATATAGAGTTATTACAGGCTTTAGTTGAATAAAAGATATGCGAACTATATTTGCAAGTTCCTTTTCATTTCTTGAAAATGAACTTGCAAATATAGTTCGAAAGTGTTTGGATTCATCTTTTCATTTTTCTGTAGGTTAATTTTTATATTATTGCTTTCCTCACGTGCCATTTGTGAGTTTTTTCATTACATATATATATATATATATATATATATATATATATATATATATATATATATATATATATATATATGTATATATATATAATAAATAACACCCGCAAGAAAAAACGATTCCGAGCGCTTTCGTCTTTATTCTAAAAGAACTCTTCATGGAAAAACGTAGGTCAGGACAGACAGTGCCTTAAATAGTAAGGAGTGGGGGGTTAAAACAGCTACCTGCATCAAAACCCTAATTGGGGGTACAAATTCTTTAAACACTTCAATTTGTGATTTAATATAATTAGATATGATAGGATCTAGGCTAAACAATCCAGAGCTAATATTAAAATTTGGGAATTATTAATAGAGATACATTCCAAAATATTTCTTTAAATGTAGTTTGTACATTTATTTCTAGGTTTAGCACTATTCCAATTAATAGTATGATCCTGACTATAGATATGTAAAAATAATGCAGATTGTTGACAAAAATTACGAACATTAGTTTGGTGCTGTTTAACTCTAACATTCAATTCTGTATCTCTCTGTCCATAATAGCATTTTTCACAATTATTGCAACCAATAGAATATACAATGCTTGGTTTAGGGGCTGAATTTTTTCACGAGAAGGCGATGGATAGTGTTGTCATATTTAAAAATAACATTTATGTTCAAAGGTTTTAGTAAACGAGGTAATGTACTGAAACTTTGGTTAAAAAGGAAAACTAATACATTTTTGGTATGAAATTTAGGGATGTTAAGATTAGTTTGATTAAATGAACGCTTAGCAGAATTATATCAATTTTTAAGTACGTAGAAAGGGTAACACAAATTTAAACCTATATTATATATCGTATCAACCTCTTTTCCTAAATATATATATATATATATATATATATATATATATATATATATATATATATATATATATATCTATAGTTACCAGGATTTAATTAAGATATGTGTGGATAGCAATTTATCATAAAAAATGTGTATCCTGTACACATTTTTAATTTCGTTTGCTTCACAACATTCATAAAAGGATGCCCTCGTTGGTTTCGATTTTAACGTTTAAAAAATATTCGTGTTTGCAGTGTCATGTGGAGCTTCTCTCCCTTCCATGATTCTGAGGCTGCATTTTATCATTTGACTAAAGTGTAAAAGTAGTATTAATCCCTGTACAAATAAACGGCCAGCGAATGTATTTTTAGGAAACTTTACAAAAGGTAGCAAACTTTTCAGTGGTTGCGTGGTACTAAACAGACCTAAGACCTAAAGAGTTACACCATCCTTTTTTTAATTATTGGACATTGTTCATTCATATTACATATTCTGGTATCTAAATTCCAGTCGCTTTCGCCTTTCAATTTCGAGAATCCTTAACTGGTAAACTCCTTAGATGCACTGAAAGCGGAGTTTAATCAAGAGTTAAACTCTTTCCCTGTTCACAAGAGCCCCATTAGTTACCTCACCTGGTGTCTTCCAAGTCAGTTTCTTTTGCTGTAAACTCCTTGAAGGCAAAATTCTAACTATTTCTAGATATCTATCACCCGATCCCCTCTAACACATTTGTACTACCGTAGGCCTCACCGCCCACCCCCAAAGGCTCTTTCAATAACCTTTATTCGAAGATGCTTCATTGGATTTTCGTCAGTTTTATTTGAATATTTGGTTGAGGAATAATATCTTGCGGTTTTCTAAAATTTATTCAATATCATTAACAATTTTAGAAAAACTTCATTTTTAATTGATGACAATATGCAATTTAATCAATAATAGAATTCTCCGTTATTATTTACGACTTCTTCTCAACGTTCAACTAGTTTTTCGATGCCTTTGCAATAAAAATCTCTGGATTTTGACTCGAAGATTTCGTCTAACCAGGTTCTTAATTCCACATCAGTATTTATTATTGTTTCTTAATATGTGCACAAATCACGTCAACAAAACTTAAATCAACACAACATTAAAAAAACCGCAAGAATTTATTCCTCAACTTAATACATAAAATAATATCTCGGAGAAAGATTGATTTTCTTCCTTCAGTCTCCGCATTGTTATTTTAATTTCATTCTTATTCTTCTCATTGAGTCTGTCGTTGACTTTTGGTCATTCGTACTACTATTAATGATTGAAAAGTGAGGAAAACCTCTTTAGTTGCGGATGGGTCGCAAGTTCAGGGGAGTTGCGTGTTGACTCGTTCTCTTAAGCACCAAGGAGTTTCTTCTTCTTGATAATCTGGATTTGTTCATTTTCAGAGAAAAAACTGTCATTAAATCTTTTCTTCTTAAAACGATCGAGTGAACCTGATCGTGTTTTTTGTTTAAATAACTATAAATAAAAGGTATAAATCTTGTGCATTTCAGTGTGATAGTATCACATTTGGTCAACATAACTTAACCGCGTCTTTTTTCGGAGTCTTGCCTCAGTTTTTTTCGTTTCTTTGATAGTTTCTAAAATCAAAATACTCGAAATTAGATCTTGCGTTCCAAGAAGGCGATTCTTTGGCTATTACAAATCTTCGAATTAACGGGGAAACATTTTCGTAGAAAAACGTGATTTCTTTATCGAATCATTTATTACTTCTGCAATTCCTGAGAAATTAAATTTTTCTTTTCTATTTAAAATAAAAGATTGGGAGGCTAAAACTTTCCATTGCTTTTAAATAGAATAACACATGATTTAGGTGTAAATTAAATTGCTTATACCGTATCTGTCACGTTAAAAGAACTAAATAGTTGATTAGCGTAGCGTAAACGGCAATTGTTAATGATAAAAAAAAGCTTTGAGTGAGAAAGACTTTATAAGTTCAAATGTATTTCCTTCATGGTGTTTGTGTGTGTCTCCCTCTCGTTTGAAGCTATTTTCCCGCCCCGTCTCACTTTGTATATAAGGAATTTATTAAGATAATATTTTGTCAGTCTTCGTACATCTAAAGAAGGGAGAAGTGATGCTACAAAACTAGTCCTTTACTTGTCAACTGATAAGTCGATCTTTCTCAAAGCTTTTATTTTTCATTAAGGAATACTTGTAGGTTAACTTAAAAAAAAGAATCGAGAGCCTTAGAAGTATACGTTGCAATAATGTGAAACAATAAAAGAAAAGTATTGGCAGTCGCATAATTATATAGAAGCTTCCGAAGCATAGTGGAATGATATGTAGGCCTCGTAGCCTCTGGATTTAAATTCAAATCCAGTCGCAGAGGATAAATATAAATTAATTTAATGGTAAACAAGAAATATTAACTCAGTGAAAAGTTTGTTATTAGCCCCTAAGCAGTTAAGAAGGGAAGGAAAATGATTAAGAGTATTTATGACAACATTTTGATATAATATTTGAAATGTAAGAGATGATTTTATAGTAGACAATCAAAGGTTTATTTGCCCAAATTATTAATGTCACATTTTTGAAAATGTTTCGCACGAAATTAATTGAACTATGATACGAGGAGCAGTCAATAAGTTTTGCAATTCGGATATAAGGAAACGAGATATGAGGAAAAGTGTTTTATTATTTTTCAATATAACTACCCTTGACTTCAATGCACTTGCGCCACTTGTCCTTGAGGCTTCGAATTCCAGACATCAGAAATCTCCCGACTGCTGCTTAATCCCCTCCTGGACGGGGAGCTGGACATCTTCATCGTCTCAAACTGGCGTCTACGCAGTGTAGCCTTGAGCTGGAGGACTGTAGGGGGGCTGGTTGAGCTCTTAGAATCCGCACTCGCGCAGGGCAGCTTGGGCAACTCGGCCTTGTGTACTTTGACGACGTTGAAGTCGATCATGGGGCGTGAGGTTTCTAGGGACCAAACGGGCAGAGACCTTGGTCATGGCCAAATTGTTGTGGATGATGTTGATAACACTTCCATGTGATATTCCAAGTTGTCGCTCGATTTCTTTCACCTTCATTCGTCGAGTTCGAGGATCATCCTCTCAACGCGCGCCATATTGTCCTCGTTGGTCACGTCTGATAGGCGTCCAGGACGGGGGTCATCTTCAAGGGACTCACAACCAAGGCGGAACTCCCTATTCCAGCGAGCAATGGTTGCAAAGGAAGGGACAGTGTCGGTGTACACTGCAACCATGCGTTCATTGATCTCTTTTGCATTCTTTTCTTCATTGGTCAAAAATTTGATCACTGCGCGGTGCTCAACTTTGTCCATTGTTGAAAAATGTGTGACTAACGATCTGCGATCAGCTACTGCTTCTTAAATAGACGAGGCAGGAGCGTGAGGATGCAGGTCCTGACTTGTCCTAAGTTGTCCTAACACCCCCACAAACAGCCATCCCCTTCCTCTGTTTTGCCCTACCGATCCGCAAAACTTATTGACCGCCCCTCGTATACTTCTTTATTTGTTCTATAAATTATCTATCAGTTTTGGTTGACTGCCCTTAGGGCAGGGGAAATAGAAAATTGTGGGTATTTTGACAGCGTTTTTTAAAACAAATGATTTAAGAGTGACGTTTGAAATACAGCAATAACTTATAAGTTGTCATTTAATTCAATTAATTTCTTTAATAAATGTCTTTTTTAGTGTTTCAATATATATATATATATATATATATATATATATATATATATATATATATACCCTAAACATTACATAGATCTTCAAATAATATATTAAATTGGCTCGCAAAACGAAATACAACATAAAGTGGGACATCACTAATTACGGCAACTGTAAATAGCCCGTTTACCATAAGAATACATTAATCCTGAATATGAATCGGGATATCATCAAATCACTCGTCTTATTCAAGTTTCATTTTCATTCAGATTATTTCCCTCCCTTACAGATGAAATCGACCTCGTGCAAGGGAGACAAGTAGTATTCAATCATCTTTTGCTCATATCAGCACTGCACTCCCCTTTTTCTCCACAAACAAGGAATTCGAATTTCTCTCGATTCTTTTGTCCTGAAATATTTTCAACTGTTTACATCTTTGCGAGATATTCATCAAAGCATTTTGGTGAAATGCGAAAAAGCTCAAAATTTTAGGCTCCAAAATGGACGGTTTCGTTCAAGTTATATTTTAAGATGAACTAGAAAGTATTAAATAATTAGGTCAGAAAAAAGTGAAAATTACAGTAAATAAAAATATTGACACCCAAAACGAATGTATTCCTAAATTCTTGGAAAAATTCACAACGTAGTTTGATAATCTCGAGTTTGCGTCGGGAGATCAATCCATTTTGTCTCTAAACATCAATGTAGAAACAAGTATTCTGGATCTAATGGGATCGGTTTTCAGCGCATTTCTATATGGTTTTCTATGCAGTTCATGTGGATAGTATTCAACATCATAAACCATCCTTAGGAAATGAAGAACGAATAAGGTGAAGGAGGAAATAGAAAATTAAAATACGAGATACAAATTAATGAAAAAATAGCCAAAGAGAGAAACAAAATGTGAGATGAAATTGTTATAGAAAAATGCAAAGATGGTTACAATTCAGAAAAACAACAAGCATATAGAAAGATAATAAAATGTTGAAGAGGGATAGAAAAGAGAGATTATTTCACACTAGGGAGAAAGAAAGAGATGAGGTATAGCATAGAAAGAAAGGGCGTTTGTAACTAGAAAGAAAATAATAAGGCAAAGGATGAAAAATGCTTCCAAAGCTACACCAATCGAAGTTACAAATTCAAATTTACGCAGACAGAAACCATTAAACGGGAAGGAGAATAAATGGGAAAAAAGAAGGCGTTGAAGGGCGAGGAAGCCAGAGCGAGGTATTGGCCAATTTTTATTGAAGGCTCTTCCTTCTCCAACCGTGCCATCACAGATGGTAATAAATTGAGACATTAAGGCGTAACAGTGGCCATTTTTATGGCCAAAATATTCATTCGAGAATCGTTTTGGTTTTCAATAAAATACCCTTTTATCAAAGTCAGCCATATATACACACATACAAATATACCTAACCATATTCACACATACGCGCGTAGCCACATACACACACATAGAAACAGCCCCGCAAATATCTCACAAAACTACCTAGCTACATACACACAGATGTAACTACACAGTTGCATACAATGAGCTACATACACAGAGACAAACTGAATCATTAATCTGACGCGTCATCTTTCGTTCAAGCTATTTTCCCTTTTCTCTCACAAAATGACAGAAATGCCTCGTGCCGAAGGTCAAGTGAGCAGTCTTGTATGACTCAGTGTTTCCTTATGAAAGAAGGAAAGGTTATTTGCTACCACGAGAGCTATTAACAACGACAAATGTCCATTATAATTATTTTTTTCTTAAGGTTGATACTGCACCCTTCGATCAGCAATCAGTCAAGTTTCTCTAGATTGATAAATCTATTCATTACCATTACTTAACTTTTTCTCCTTTCATCATGTGTTTATCTTTCCATCCTTTTATTTATCTTTTTTTACCGTCTTCTATCTCTAATTCACGTCTTCTGTCACTGTGTAGAATTTCCATTGATTATGACTAAGAAATTTGAACTATCAATTAGCTTAAAAAATTCTCATGTCCACATGCAGACACATGTGCACAGAAATATGCAGCCATGCATACCCAAGGCCACATAAGGGAGACACAATGTATGCTGGCTGGAGCCTACGAGAGGAAACACTACATTCGATTCAAGAAAAATTAACTAACATCAGGAAGAGGCAGTCGACGGGTGGTGTCCATTATCATCAATAACGTAAATTTTATCTAAAATGTAATTACTAAACAAATTAACAACAAACCCTAGACTGAAATAAACGATAGGGATTGACAAGTTTATGTATATTGTCATGCGAGTAGAGAAGTGTGTTCAAATAATAGAATTTGAAGTGTAAAAAATAAACGTTTTAAAAACATAACTTGGTTAACCCTAACTTAACATCATTTTGCAGTTGATTATTATTAAATCATTCAAACTGAGGTATTTGATTTACCTCAGAATACTCCTAAGTTTTATGTCAGGTATGCTCACAGTTACTCTCATAGAAGACTTTTTAACTATTTCATAGAATATATATGATAGCTAAATTTTCTAACAGAAATACGTCTCAGTACAGTTAATTGTAATATCATACATTTTGATGTATACAAAACTAACAAACATAGAAGTAAAAATATTAAATGAAGTAGGTAGGCCGCACAGCTACTTGTTACAGACAGCATAAAGAACTTGCAAGCACCAATTGTTCCTCAATGCGAGTCTTATGCATCCGCAGCCAAGCGTGGATTAATTATGGAAGGTGGACGCAATCCACCACATCGGTTTCCGTCTAGCGTCCAGTGCCTTCCTCACGTCTCCTATTGAGTGCCTGCTCGTCAATGATTGGGAGATGCAAGATGCTTTATGCAGAGCACAAGTGAAATATTTACTTGGACGTGCTCTTGGACTAGGCCTCTGCCGCCGGGAGACTCCACTTATACCTTAAACTCTTATGGTTTAAGGCCAGGTAACTTCTTTGAAAGTTAGGCTTACTTCTCACGCAGGCAACGCAACTGGTTCTGGCTAACTACAAGCTTGGACTAAAGGTCGCCATGCCTCTGAGGCCAGAACTTCCACAATGCCGATAGAATTGCGTTCAAACTTATTGGAACCCAATTTATGTCACACTGGATACGTGCCATTGTACACGGATGGCTCCAATTGCAAGGTGGGTTCGGCTTCCATGTTGTATCCTCTTTGTTTGAGGCCATTGGCTTTTAGCAGGTGCTGTTGCTGTATACATTGCAGAGTTGATTGCCAAACTAGCTCAGTACGGCAGATAACGCTTTGTGCCCTGTTCGACGACTGATGTGATCATTAGCGACACACAAAGTCAAACAGACCTGTTGAGGAATAGGCCGAGGGGTGGTTGGAGTTTTCCGCAACTCATATATATATATATATATATATATATATATATATATATATATATATATATATATATATATATTTATATATATCCTAATATCTCAAATGCGAAGGGGTCGGCCTACTACTCCTTATACTTCGTTCGGCCCGTGCCGAGAATGTGTTTATTGTCTCAGAGTGCTTAGAGGTTGTCTACGGAGTGATTGGAATTAACTTTGCCAGCAAGCGACCCAAAGGAAGTTAGATACACGACAATATGAAAATAAATTTTTAATGAACACCTAAAAAGAATATATATACATATATATATATATATATATATATATATATTCATACAAATAATGTGATTTGAGAGATAAATCAATAAGTGAATCTCGGATATCTCACTTGGCTTGTAAATAACTATTCAGTATGTAATTTTCTATACACTCGTAATGTTGGTAAGCTTCGCAGTGAAGTTGGTGAATGTGAAAAAGAAGAGTTACCTTAGAACCTGATATTCGAGTAGCACTGCTGAGTGAAGGTGGTGAGATAAGGGGTGGAGACGATGAGGTAGGTTCTCCAGGGACCGACCTGGAGATTCTGCTGGAAAAAAGTGGTGACAGGAGCTTCTTGTTAAAGAGGGCCCCACGCTCGTTCACTTCGAGGAAACTTGGGTGCCTCTATGAGGGAGGGGGGCGAAGTGATCTATCGACGCGTAGGGTCACAGAGAAAAGCCAAAAGGTAGCTTTCTCGCTTAGGGAACCAGAGTAAGGCCGTTTGTAGCTTCGGCTCTGAAAACGTGAGTCCGAGCTTGGGTCAGAACTGACTTGCAGACCAATGGGGTAAGAAGCCTCCCTAACAGGAACTGATCTCCTCTCTGAAGACTTCGTGCTTCGACGATTTACCACTACACCGAGATAGATGGCAATTCCTTCCCTGCCTGACGCTGTGCAAGCTCTACTACTGAGGATTAAAAGATTTTATCTTTTATACTCGAAACTCTGGAGAGGTTTACATGGCTAAGGAAGTAGAATTTGATATCAAGTGCTCTTCTTTGGGTGAGAGATGCTTGATTATTTCCTCCATTTCGTTCTTTGCAAACTTCTGGGAACCACCAGAAGCCAAGATGGGCTCCAATCTATCAATAACCAGTCGAAGAAGGAACGTGGTGGTTAGCTAAAATGGTCGGTGGGATCTTCCGGCGGGAGACCATCAGATATCGGGCCCGAAGGTAAAGGTTTGATAACCGGCCCGCCCAGAAGGGACGTGGGGAAATGTGGGTGCAATATGCTATTCTCCTACAAGACTAGTATTTTGCTCTTACTCTGTCCAATACATAGGAGGATTCAGGCCAGTCCTCTCGAGCCCCTGACAAAGAGAATATAAAATGGCCTATGCGACTTTAAAGTTGCTTAGCATCCCGTGGCCTTCTAACCCCAATGTCTCGGTGGCTTAAGGTTGCTCTATTTCGTCTTCGAATTGACCAGTCAGTTGCGTGACGAACTGCAACTAAATTTAGCGCTCAAATGCTTCTTAGTGCAAAGACTACCTTGCCTCCTGAGTGTCGGGAACATTCATTTTAAATTTGTTTGTCTAGGCGATCTTCGTGCATGATACTTTCACTAGTACTGGAACGTAGCAGTTGCTACCACCCTATTCTTGAGGTAGGGGTGTGTTCGTGCAAACAGTCTTGTGGAGTGTAAGACTTCCTGCAGTGGGATGGCCTCCTAAACTTTAGTAAATTCTCATTGGTGTTGAGTGCATGCTTTTATATTGATCTCAAGATTTCCTTTCCTTTTGTATTGTTGTGCTTTTGTTTTTTTGTTTATTTATTATTGTCTTTCTTTGCTTACCCTTTGTGTCGTTTTATAAATTAGCCTAATATTAGGCTAAATTGAATTACAGCGACCTCTGCAGGTGGTGATACTTGCTAGAATAACTCTATAACAAAAGAAATTCCTGTAAGTGAAGGATGATTTAGTGCGTCATCATAACAATTGGACCTCTGGCAAGTATTAAAAAGGCTAGAGCCCTTTTCATCATAAGCAAATTTCCGTCCCCTTTTATTTTATGAATTATAATTTTATCCTAAATATATTCATTAATGTGATATTACTGCCAACCTTTTGATTTGCTCCAAATTTATCTCTTGATTTATATCACTCCTTTGAACAGATACTTCTTCAATAGTAACTTTTACAAACGTGAGGTGTAAATAGAGAACTATAATCTAAGTAGAGAACATTAGATGTAATATATAAAACGATTGTTTTGTCTAAACAAACCCGAAAATGCAAGAGAAGAAATAA
Source organism: Ceratothoa steindachneri (assembly GCA_963969495.1). Classification (NCBI taxonomy): domain Eukaryota; kingdom Metazoa; phylum Arthropoda; class Malacostraca; order Isopoda; family Cymothoidae; genus Ceratothoa; species Ceratothoa steindachneri. The sequence continues at coordinate 44,833,983 of OZ018334.1, forward strand.
ATATAGTCATATGGAAATGTAGTTTTGGACTAACTTTCACAAAGCAGAGAGGAAGTCTTCCGCTACGAACTATTAATCTCATTATCTAATTAGAAAAGGAAGTTGAAGTTCCTAGAAAAATATAGAGGAAGACTTAAATTAAAGTGTTTTAGGATTTTTTATTTTACTGCCTAAGAGAACTAAAGATCATACATGGAAATTAATTTCCAGCTAACAAAAACGCATGCTATAAACCTAAAGAATACAAAATAAAGTAGTTTCGATTAACACAAATACAAAAAGAAGATAGCAAAACACCCAGATGAACTCTATACAGGTCTAGATAATTCCATTAAATATTACAATAAAAATTATTGGTTGAGCTTGATTCACAAAATAATACAGAATTTATACACACACACATCTTACTTTTTTCAATGAAACTACTGCATTAAATTGAAGTTTTTCAGCGTTAGACTTTCTGTTAACGGTAAATAATCTCTTTATTTACGAAATACTAATTCCTGTTGAGTTTTACTGTGACATATATAAGTAATAACCTACCACGCTCTTTTAAGGAAACCATAACACTGGTCAACACACTTTTTTGATGACTTAGGTTTTGTGGTTGTTTTAAGCTAATTTTGACATGCTGATTTCAACTATGGCATCCATTTTTTTTTTAAGCACATCAGGTTTTGAATCTACAGCATTTTCCTATTTTACGACGTACTCCATGTATTTACTCGGTAAGGATAGTTTCCTAAGCGAAATAGCTTCAAACCATAATTTAAAATGTCAAAAGAATTTGAAGGATAAATGCAGTGTAAGATAACATCTTCTATTACTTAATGGAAACAAGTTATTTTTCTAATAATTGGAAAAAACACAAGCAATCGTAGACATACCTATACATGAATGGAAGAAATTGTCGCTTACGAGCATATCTGGAGTGTTTGATATCTAAACAGTCTCGTTTAATACTGCAACAGTAATCTACCATAATATGTGTGTTCCATCTGCCTTGATATCTTTCCTCCATAATCTTGATATTTTGATGAAAACGCTCTCCATGTTCATCACTCACGTTGCCAAGATTAGCAGGAAATTCATCAAGATGGTTCTTGAGGAAATGAACCTCTATGCTCATGTTGCAGCTTAAACGATTAAAGCTATCAAGTAATGTCTCTACCACAAATACTTTTAGTCAGCAGCCTTTTTTATTTGAAAGAAATCCTTTCACAGCAGCCACAAATGAATACCATGCTCCTTTTTCTATGTCAGTCATCGAACTCGAGAAGTTTTGGTTTTCCATTAACTTTCTGATTTGTGGACCATTATAAAACTCTAGCCTTTATTTTGTTATGGCTTAAGCCAGGAAATGTTGTATAATTTAATTTGAAACAGTCACCCTTCACATTTAGAGCTTTCACAAATTGTTTCATCAGCCCTAGTTTAATAGGAAGTGGTGGGAAGATGATTTTCTATCGCTCAACAAGTGGTTGGTGTATAAAATTATTCTTCTCAACAGTCAAACTTTCTCTCACTGGCCAGAGATTCTGTTCCCAATGTTTGTCCTTGGCTCGGCTATCCCAAAAACACAGGAAACACGGATATTATGTAATGCCTCCGTGTTGGCCATGTAAAATATTTACCATTTTCAGATCCACACATATGATCTATTTGTGTGCTTCATATTTGAGTAAATTTAATACAGATCTTATGTGTTCATAGTTCTCTTTTAAATTGCACCAATAGGAATCAATAGGAATCGCACCGAACAAGTTTCCATTATGGAGTAACACACATTTTATTCTCCTCTTTGAATTATTCAAAAAAAGTCTCCATTCACTTGAAACACCCTTCACGTTTAACAGTCCCGCCACAAAATCTTCTTCAGTTTGAAAGAATGTTACGAGATCTTTCTCCTTGTTCCGATAAAATATTACATTTTTTTTTCTGCAACAAATTCTTCTCTTTATGTCTAGAAGCAAACATTTATGCTAACGCTTTTGACAGGTCTAGGTCTCTAACTAATTCATTCAGTTCTAATTGACTGAAGTTTCCACGTTCTTGGTTTGATGTATGTACAAATTCTGGATCATTGTCAATTTCATGGCTTACATCAATTTCACGTATATCACTTACATCGTCCAGTGAAGGAAGTTCCTTGAATAGAGTTACTGGAATTTCATCTGAACGAAGCACTGAAGGAATTGATGAATCAAGATTTTGGAAACTTCTTTTATGCCGCGTTATATTGCTATAACCAAAGGTCATTGTGAGACAAAAATAGTAATCGTTTACATAGTTTTTTTAGCTCCCGCCACACCATAGGAATGCCCAATCCTAGTTGTCGACTGTGTTAGAAGAATTTGAGATCATTCTTGCAACAAAGCCTGTTATATTATGTTTAAGCAAGAGAGGCAGAAAAGGCGATTCTCCTAAATCTTGCAGCAAAGCAATCCCAACTCTTCTGTCAGGCCTTTTCTAGCAGAGGCGAATGGTATGACTCATTTATTAAGCCAATCAAGTCTTGGAATGCGAGCTTATAGACAGGTAAATAGAATTAGACGAAGTTTTGAAGCTCTTTTTTTAAAGGCTGGTCAGTCATTGATGTAAGCCAGGATATACGCACTGCTGCATAAATAATCGAGGGAACTTCCAAGTGGACAGAGAGCCTCTATGCTACAAGAATCAAGATTGAAAGTAATAATGGTTTTCTCTTGCACAAAAAAGCTCTTTTCATACAACAAATACAAGGACTGAAACAAAACCCATAGATGATGTTGAGCAAACGATATTAAATGAAGGGAAATTTGACTTATCCAAATATTTCAGAATCTAAACGGTTAATCCATATTCTGCGTGGAAATTGCAGACCTTGAAAAGATATTTTCCACAAAGGAACACAACATTAAAATTTACCAAACTTGAGGAAAATTTCAATACGCAAATCATGGCCAGAAAAAGCATGATTTGCCGAAAGATCGAATGGGCGGATTAAAACCCTACCCCTTGCACAACTTGAATTAGAAGTGAGGAAGAATTTAGAATGATAAAAAAATCAGGAGGTATTATAGTTCAAGGAATCTACTTACATATTTAAAATAATATCTGGAACAATAGAAATATAATTGTGATTGCCAGAAAAGGAATTGCTTGCTTAAAGCATAAAAAGTTCAGCAGAAATCATTCCCTGGTAGCATATCAGAGAAAATAATCAAAGATATAAATTGGCGCAAACAGCCACATAAGGAACGAAAACAAAAAGCAAATATTAAACTGAACGATAAAAATGAAGATAATTTCTTGCCAAGAGAAAAATTAATAAAATGAATGGAAACCTTATCGTCAAGGAAAAATACCAATAAGTTTTTAAGTATTAAATGAAAAACGAAAATAAATAAGGTTTGCTGACCAAAAAGTCGCGTGTCCTCACTTATTCTGATTTATGACCTTACGACATTCAAAGCTTTCAATAATTCCTGAAATAACCTTGGGTGGACATTGGTATAGCCACAAACTTTAGCATAGCATAGAAGAAAATAGCCTAGCTAAGTATAGCATTAGAAAATCTTATCCTTAACTTGCCTAGTATAGCATACCATATCATAGCCAAGCATAGCATAGTATAACATACCCAGTTTTACCCTAGTATTGGCCAAACCCAGCGAAACATAAGATAACCTAGCCTAAAATAGAATAGCCTATCTGTGCCGGGCCCAACCTAGCCTAGCTTAGTATAATTTAGCTAGCCTAGTATAACCCTACATAGTATAGCCTATTTTATCCTTGCTTAGCCTGGTATAGTCTAGCCTATCGTATCCTATACTAGCTTAGCCTAGTAGAACCTAGTCTATCCTAGACAATTAGTCAAGCCTAGCTTAGCCTAGCTTAGTATAGCCTCTCCTAACTTAGCATTGCCTAGTGTAGCCTAGCTTACTATAGCCTAGCCTAACCAGGTATGGCTTAGCATTGCATGCCAAAGTCTAACCTAGCGTCGCCTAGAGTAGCCTATTATAGCTAAAGTAGAATAGGCTACTATAACCTAGCTAATATATCCTTGCATAAGATAGCCTAGCCTAGCTTACTAGAGGGTAGCTTGGTATAGCATATCCTAGTATAACTACACCTAACATAATATAGCCTAATATAGCCATAATATTTCTTGACTAGTATAGCATACCATAGACTAGAAAAAAACTTGCATAATTTAGCCTATTATAGCCTTGGTTAGCAACCCTATCGTAGCTAAAATAGTATTACCTAGAATAGCAGAGAATAGCCCTCCCTCGCCGATTATAATTTAGCCTACCATAGCATAGCATAGTATAACCCTATATAGCCTACCATAGCTTAGGCAGCCTAGTGTATTATAACCTAGCCTAGCATTAGCTATCCTAGACAATTATAACCTATACTATCCTATTATATCCCAGTCAAGCATAGATTAGTATTGTCTAGCCTAGCATAGTATATGCTATCCAAGCATAGAATTTTATAGCCTAAATTAGTATAGTATATTTTACCCTTTTCATTATATCTTAGCATAGCTTAGCATAGTATAGCCTAGCCTAATATATCAAATTCTAGGCCTGCCTAGCAGAGTATAGCATATTATAGCCCAGTCTAGTCTTGCAGAGTATCAGCCGAATAGTTATGATGTTATTGCCAAACAAAATAATTCCCGGGCTAAGTTTGAAAGGACTTTGACTATTATATCAATCGAAAGAGAATGTAAAGAAACATAAGGGTTTCAAATTTCGTTAGAACGGCCGACTAGTTATTATGTTATTACAAAAACAAAAAATAACCAAAACAGGGACCAACCGACCGACATAGTGAGATGTAGAGTCGTTCGCGACTGGACTCGCACGCGACTAAAAAGAGCCATTTACACATAAAAAAGAGCTAATTAAACGGAATAGAAGAAATCATACTATAGAAATAGGTGCAACCAGATTGAAAGAAAAAAGGTTAAAGGTTAACACCGAAATTAGATACTGTGGTGATCGGATTACGCAATAGGTAGGCTACTAGCACCAAATTGCAGGGTTCAATAGCCCCGTCGAAATCCTCTACAAAATGGACGCGCAGTGGTCGTATTATACCCCAGCATACTCAACACATGTAAAATAATGTCTAAAATTTTAATAAGGGAATGAGAATGTACAGATTAATTAGCATCTTGAATTTGAATAAAAAAATAAGGAATATAAATATATTTGTTATTGTATATATATATAGAGAGAGAGGGCAAGCGAACGTTGGAAGTACGCGTGGACACAGATTGTACGAAAGCGCGAAAGGTCAGAGACACCCGTGTCAATCCGAAAACGCACAAACAAACAATTCGCGTCTCAGAATAGATTTATCAAAAGACCAGAGTCTACGAAGCACCTTGATAAATACATCCGTTGACCAAAAGTAATTGTATCACAAAGCTGGGACAAGCATATCCTTTATATAGATAAAAACTTGGGTTATGTAAGTAATTAGACATACACAGCTTTCGGTAGTTCTGCCTTAGAGGTGGAGAACAATAAACTCAACAACTTAAGCCCATCTCACGGTCGATTCTAAGCCACGCCCTCTAGAAAATAAGTACATATATATATATATATATATATATATATATGGTCGGAGCAGCTCAGTTATAATGATTATTGCATTATTAAGATTATTAGATTACTCTTGTTAAGAAGAGTATGTCGTTCACATTCCCCCTTTTAATTCACCATGTCTTGTCTCTCTATAATTTAATACTTAGCGTTGAATATAAATATATATAGACTGCTAGTCGCCCGCAAAGTAACTTTGTAACGTGTCGCTTGCCCCGTTACTAGGCCTTTATTAGAATAAATTATATTTTTGCAACGTCCTTCTTAACCTCAATTACCTTGAAACCTTCTTCCGGCTCAGCCAAAATATGAACACAAGGAAGAAATCATTTTTTGAGTCAGATACTTAATTCACCTTCATATAAGATTGGTAACCCATATAAACTGATGCCGCTATAAACATTCCTCTCCCCTATAATATAATTTAAAAATGAGCATCCAAGCCGTTATCCCTATATCGGAACATACCCTTAATATAGGAAAAGGTAATATATATATTTGGAACTTATTTCTAAATTTGTTAGTTGTTCCTTTCTACATAGAGCCACAATGTCATTAAACAATTTAGGAGGCTGAGGATTACTTCCTTTGGGAGAGAAATTCCCCTCTCATCATAATTTATTCTTTTAATGACCTACCTTCTGTCCCACTTTAAGCTATGTGTGTTTTAGACCTGGTGAAATCTCACCCAGATTCAAGAAGTATCTCAAATTCAATCTTTCTACAGAAGTGATTTGTTAATTTACATTAGAATCCTTCCTTTGTATTTATTTGAGCTGAATGAACTTTCTTCTAAACAACAGAGAGAAGCAAAAAATATTCCTTTTTTTCCTGGTCTTGAAACTGTTAGCACCGGATAATCGGTCTCAGTTTAATATATGAAATTTTATACTACTTCCCTTTACAAATGATATAGAACAGGATGTTTAAAATTTTTTAAATAATATGCCACTTTAGTTTTTAAATCATATCTCGACATATCTCTACGTTCAACGCCAATAATGATTCCTTTCGTCCGAAAACTTATCATATCTACACAAATATAATAGGATTTCGCCTAAATTGAGTTGGAAAAGATGGCAATCCATTTTCAATATGAGAAATCATCGAATGAAGGTTTATTCAGAATCTCAGCGGTAAATCATAGATGGATTAACGAGGTGTCATAGGTCCTTTGCGAAATAGTCTAGCACATTTTGTCGATAGTCTCTTTGAAAATGGAACACCACTTTTATTTAGTTACATTATAAAGTGCTAAGATTTGTTGGTATCCCGACAGAAAAATTTTGAGAGAACGTTTGTAAATAAATTATAGCCTGGGTGATAAGATTCGGCTGATGCAAATTTGCTTTTTATAAGCTTTAATATTAAAAATTAACTACACTATTCTCATGTTCCTATGCCATGTGATATATAAGTATTAGTTTTAAGGTCTCTTCCAACGAAAAAAAATAATAAATGACTTCTTGCATTCGTTATGATGATATATAATCTTCAGGAGCAAATCCTGAAAGATGGCTCTCTATTCATGGCTTATTAAGTCAAGTTGCCATAATTTGACTGCTTCCGCTTATCACCTTTTTTTTCAGAATCGCACACTGTTTTTCCATCGGGACCATATTTATTGAGGGGGAATGAAATCGGCCTATTTTAAAGATAAAAGGTTGTCGTAAAAAAATAGGTTAAACAATAATTAATTGAATGCAAAATGAAAAAAAAATAATATACTTCGGGCAAGTTCAACCATAGAACTAATTATAGTAATATATTTACATGTTTAGGAATCCAATCAATAGCCTGCATTTGGATTGGTCATCATTAGTCACGTGACAATATTCAAAGCCGCTTATTGCATACAGGCATAAAAACCGAGAATGACTACCTTTTTCCAACTTGATCTTATTATTAAATTAAGTTTTGATAATCTAACTAAATTCCAAGGAAGAAACAAGTTTGTTTTAATGGAACATCAAATCAAATGAACGCGGTAAGGACGAAACGCATGAGAAAGGCATATCATCGCCGTCACTCTAAGAAATAGAGGGATTGTAACTAACGAATCATTTTCCCGAAATCATTTTTCGTGTCAACTTTCGAAAAAATTTCATTAGGACTTGGAATATTGCCCCATGCACTTGTTAATTCGCGAATCAGGCGCTCAACCGATTAGGTGTGGGTTGGAAAAGATGGCAATTCAAATTTGCTAACAATCAAATTCCGAAGTTCGGCAATGGTGAAATCGTAGGAGAGGGTAGAGGCGTAAATCCTAACTGAATCTCACTCGATAAGTTCAGCAGTGTTGTTCGAATTTAAGGTGAGGGGAGAAGGAACGAATTTTCTCACCAACTTGTTACCAAATTCGCACCCTTGCTGAAGGTCCATCCATGATCTTGAGCACGACTTAAGCTCGGAGATTTGGATCAACGTAGCAGATGAGTGAGACGAGCAGATTTTCTGGGTTCGTGTTCGATGATTTGATGTAAGGAAACACTGTCTCGTGTTGATTGAGGAAAAAGGCGGAGACATTCGATTTGGAAAAGAATATGATTTGCGGCGTCAAAAATATGTGGTCGAGTTTTGATCGCAAACCAACAATGATTGTGAATGGTGACGACGTAGAGGATGAGAGACTGCAGCCTCTTAGTAACTTTACCTTTAAAAGGATGCTTGAAGAGGTAAATTCCGCCAAGGCGACAGTCAATCACTTCAAGTGGGCAATGAGTCCTGGCTTCAAAGTTTGGATTTGCGTATCAATTTTCGCGCTGTTAATAGATTTGGGGGCGAGAAAAAGGTACTCCTAATCAGAGAACAAATCCGACAACACTTCTCATCGAAATTTTTGGTCACTCTGCGATTCGAACGAAGACTTCATCCCATTCTAACTCTTCCACCTTTGTCAAAGACTTCCCTATTCGTCCCTTGAGAGAATTATTGCCTATGGTAAGTCCGTCGACGGTTTTGGAATTGTTGACGAAGGCCGAGTTCATTTGTATGAAGGTCACAAATTGACCACGGAACTTTCTCGCCTCGTTGATCCTCAATCTTTATCAAGATGCCTCCATGTCTCTCTCTCTCTCAGACAAATACATGTAATTTACTGTCATTCAGTTCGAGAAGAGAAATATAGGCTAAATTATCTTGTGTTGGGATATCTGACAGTGGCAACGGCTTAGACGGTTCTCTGACATTATTTGAGCAGCTTCGAGAATCACCGTGTTTGGTTACCTAAAGCATTTTTGACAATATATATAATTAATTTTGAATGATGTAATAGATTTACATATGTAAGTTGTTACAGTATTTGCATTTATCTATTTATGTAGTAAGTGATAAAGTGTGTGGTAGGTTTTCATAGGGGTGAAATACGTTTGTGGTATACCCCAACAAAGGTAACAGTCGAGAGAACTTCATTATTCCCAAGCGGAAGAAACTGTGCAAGAGAAAACATAGGACCAATTGACGCTTAAAAACATGCTACAAAATCAAGGCCATAAACCGGATATGGAAACTAAAGACAAAAGAGGCGAAATGCCAAGGTTAAAATTGACAAGGTGTTACAAAAGTAAAGAAGTAAACAAAAGAAGAGGTGCCCAAGACTAAAATATGAAGAAAAAATACAAAAAAAGTAAAGGGTAAATAAAAGAGCCGTAGTGGCCAAAAATAATAAACGAAAGAAAATCTAAAACAGAAAACCATACATAAAAGAGGCAGTGGCCAAAACTAAAAAGGAAGAAAAACAAAAAAAAACAAGAAAAGCGTAAATAGACGAGGCGAAATAACCATGTAAAAACTGAACTAAAACACAGATATAAAAGAAAAAGAAAGTCTTGGCGTGTGCCACAGATTTTACTACTGATTGTCTCGGCTCGAATTTCAAGATTGCTGTCCTCCAATCAGAGCTTGAGTTTAATAAAACACGTGAATACCACGATGCTTCGGCGTAAAGCAAGAATCGCTGAGCATAATCAAGCAATGTTATTCTTAATCGTCTCTATGTTTATATTTACTTATATTCTCGTTTTTTTCTCAATTACTATAGTATAAATGTTCGTTCTAATGATTTCTATTCAGCACGACTCACAATTTTTACTTTGGCGCCACTTAATATATTATGGTCAGTGTGTCCTTTTTGTATTTCGGCCTGATCACACCAGACTTTTCTCATTTTGGAAAACGCATAAATATGCACGAAAATTTGTATAGATCTTTCTAAATAATTGTTCTTATCGTACATTTTGATACCAAATTTTGTTTATCAGGATTCACTTAAAAACTGGATAATGCTCTGTATAAACTTTTTTCCCATAAAGTTGCTAATTTAGAGGTTAGAGGAAAGGGGTGGAATGAATTCTAAATGATAGTAAAGTGGCAATAAGTCTAGAGCGATATGCATACTCGTATCTCATATACTTTTAAGTGAGAACTTATTCCACACTTTAGTCACAATCATACTCGTACATTACTCTAAATGTTTAATTTAATGAAAAAGCATGTCCAGATAAAACATAATAGCTAAAAACCATACAACACTTTAAATTCTAAGTTAAGGTAAAATAGAGCACAGATATAATAAAAATAATAGCTAGAGAAAAGCTTCCATGAAAGATTAACAATAAATACATTAAAGTAAATTGGAAAAAGAAATAAAGAGATTTCACTTTTATTATCAGTTAGGGTTTTCAAAGTGAAAACAAATACATACAAACATTAAGCAGCTAGTAAACTCTGGCCATATTCTTGGGACGTGATGTGATACTCCAAAATCTAGGTCAAAAATTGGAAAGATACTGTAGTTTCCATCTCAGTAGAACTTGGCATTGTTTGGGTGTAATCAGCAAAAAGGAAAAACAAACGCTGGAGCAAAAGAATAAATGGCAAATAAAGTGAAAGTATTGAAGAAAACAAGAAGGAATAAAGAAGAAAATACAACTTAATGGATGAATGCATATCTAGGCATAGTACAAACAACACAAAGATATAGTGAGACAAACACACAGACAAAATTAGGGAGGGAAAAAAAGTTCCAAATAAAGAGCGCGTAACAGATATATCTACATAAAACAGACAAACACGTGCATTGACAGACAGATATAATGCAAGGTTACGACACAAATATAAAAACGGATATACAGATAAGACTACATAGAGAGTGAGAGATATAACTACCTCAATGATATGTAGCTAGAAAAAATACACACTTAGACAAACTGAGAGAAAAAAGAAAAAGAAAGAAAATGACACAGCATCAGGCAAACAGGCAAACTGTCAGTCACTGGACAGGGGTATTTTTATATAGCACCCATCTAGCGACTGACTACAATAACAAACAGGCAGAATGATAGACAAAAAGAAATAAAAGACTCAACAGTCGTAGAAAGATTAATGGATACACAGTCATAGATAAAGCAATGATGTAAAGCGAATGAATCACAATGAAAAACATTTCTCGTAAAATGATCATTGCCTTTTCTAATACATACTGGTAAAAACTAGGGAAAAAAAATGGAGTAAACTTTAGAAAGCTTTAAGTTAAGTAAATACAAAGAGCAAAATATTACATCAAGAATTTGCCGTAACATATTCGCGACTGAAGAGAGACAACATTGCTTTTAGGAAGAAGGAAGGACAATTCTCGTTGTGTCTTTCAGCAATAAACGATCCTATGTTTGAGGAACGGGATTCTGTTCACGGAAATTGGGTGAAGTTAGGAGACACAGATAGTATAAGAGAGTAATGATGGCCACGTGAATTGCTGGCGGTGTGAACCTCTACCCCTGATGTTTGCATTAAAAAAAATGATAAATAAACAGTTGTGGTTCGACTGGTTTGTCCAACTTTGACCAGACTTCGTTCAGTGATACTTGTTTAAGCGTATCTTTGGGATATATGAAAGCTTTGAACCAGCTTTTTTCCTTTCATTGTGTTTGTTCCAATTAAGTGACTAAATTAAAAAAGTAACTTTCATAAGCAAAGGAAAACCATTTTTTGAGATCAGAACAACAATTAAACTTTTCACAAAACTTGAATGGAAGAGTTCAAACCCAATTAAAACTTTTTCAAAAAGTTTGTGGATAATCTATTCAATAAAAAAGTTTTTTTAAGGGGAAAAGGCACTTTATGAGAGGTGGAAGAAATCCAAATGACGAAAAGAAAGAGAGAAATCATCCACTTCCAGAGATGAATAACATGTGGTTGCAATGAATTTGTTGCAAGTGAAGATGGAATCTCAGATGATTGACCTTAGTCGATTTTGAAATGACCATCTTGTTCATAGACACTAGCAGTTAGATAACTGGTAAAAGCGCTCCATGAAGATGAGCTAGCTCAACGGGCTTATTTTTCGTTGAGGAGCAAAAGTTGACAACATAGAAATCAGCAAAAATGTGAAGGCGGAAGTGCTTTAGATCTAGAGGCAAGAATCATGATGAACTTTCTTTAATTACAACTAATGATTAGTCGGTCATTTCTATTAATGTACATATATCGAGGGAACTGAAGACCGCATTGACGAATAAAATAAAAAGTTACATAATGTGATTTTTTCCCAGATAGGCCAGCTCCATCGAAGTATTTGCGGTTTGAAATGTCGAAAATCGAAGATGAATGGTGGTAAATAATGAATTATTCCTATTACAGTCCTGATCTCTCAACCTAGGCTTTAATTTTATTACCTAATCTAGAAAAAACTATTAAAAAAAAACTTATGGAGTGGTGACATTTGAAAATTTGAAAGTTCTTTATGGATGTACAAGAATAAGGTGAAAGGGCCACCTCGTTCCCTTCGGTACCCACGTGGTCCCCAGATCGCCGCATGGAGCGTGGGAATTGAAGCTGATCTTCGGCGAGGATGCGTTACACGCCATTTTATTTCACCCCACCTGCATTGCTTAGGGGCACATTTTACTCATCTCGCATGCTCTTACAGCCAGACTTCTGTCCTCCTAAATAGATTGAAGCTCTTCGAACATTCTAAGCCAACCTTATCTCGGTTTCCCCAAGGTATCGCTGTCCTCTCCTAAGATTACAAGAGTCGCAGAGACTTTCGCCAGGCAATCCCCGCCACCAGCGGAGCGTCTATATAATCCCCCGGATCGGTTCAACAGTTAGCACTGTAACACCAAGCACTGGAACACAGCAGCCCGGCTCATCGCTGTTCTGTCAAACACCGCGTAGGAGCAAAGGACACACTCACCCGTCGCGATCGGAGCCACCGTCGATTTTGATTCAAGGACCTAGGCTAATCGACATTGATGAACTCTGCCATAGTCAATCGGCGAGTATCTGACGAGGAACTCCATTTCCCAACACCAAACTACGTGTGCTACATCATACACACTGTCCGACTGGCCCATTTTCTTTAACGTTACGCTCAACCTAGGCGAAATAAATATCCAATAAAAATCGTTTTCTTTCATTCTGTCAGATCCACACTCCCCTCATTACATCGGTAAAGGAGCAAAGAACATATTAAAACGCTCACAAAATAAACGAATAAGATCGAAAGCTTAGCAATTTAGTTTGTTTTTTAGCAAATATATTTATTTAAATGAGAGATGAATACAGGACAAGTGATCCATCTTCTACAAGATGGAATAAAACCATAGCTTGAAGAAGCGAAAGTTGCCAAAGGAAATTAATTATGGCGAAATACACCATGGTCTTCAACAAAATTTGTATTCAAGAAAGACTGCTACCCAACTACACCAATATATATATATATATAAATATATATATATATATATATATATATATACATACATCATTATAAAATCTTGTGATCAGGTGTGTCAGGATGTTTAAAAGTTTTTTAGAGATTTTTTAAAGGCAACTCTTTAACTTTGTTGTAATTTCTAAAGCTGAGTAGCACTCGAGTTACAGAAAAGACCAGGGAACAACTCTGCGATCTTTATTTATCTCTTAGTGTGTTGTGTGTCTTGACCGAGAACTTTTATTATGAAATTTTGTTAGGAGGCCGAGCTTCTCTCGCGGTCACTTTAATCCCCGAAGGATTAGCAGATTCCGAGCCCTTTTTATCTCACGAAGGCTCTATTTTTCTCAATTTTGTTTTATTTGGGTATTAGTATGAGTATTTAGCTAGTAAAGCTTCCGTGTTAAACAAGCTTATTCCTGTGTGTTAGTATTTCGTGATTCAAGACCCTTCTCCGTCACATTGCTTACGGTCCATCTAATCTTTTGTTTCGAGCAACTTAGACCACGTGTTCAGAGGACAAGCTCGTCGTTCGAGAGATTCAGACTCCAAGGAGAATGTCTCGGTTTAAGTAGCAATAACTCTTGGCCTATATACTGAAAGAAGAGAGAAATGAGAGATTTTATACAATAGAAGAAGAAGAACAAGAGAGAGCTAGAAGTGAACAAAAAGAGATTAGAGAGAGCGAAGAGCGCGACAGAATTCGCCAATATAAATTGGAGTTAAATCGCGATCGGACCAAATCCCTTTCAGTCAATTAGCGTGCAGATACCCATCAATCTGTTTCCCGTTAACTCCCCACTTTCAAAGAAAGGGAGGACTTCGGATCTTTTCTACCTTACTTTGAGAAATTTTTTTAAGATAATCATTGGCATATCGATAAGACGGTGTCGCCAAACTCATTCTCCTTCTTAGTCCTCAGCTTCGAGACATTTGTGTTTCCCTTCCCTCGGAAGCTACGGTGGATCAGTCCATTTTTAAATCCGAACTTCTTGCGGCGTATAATATGACACCTGATTTCTAGCGCGCCAAACTACGTCACGCCCGCATTCAAACAAATATGACATTCCGTCATTTTGTCTATACTCTTTCCTGCAATTTCAATTTCTGGCTAGACGCATCGAAAATCCCCCAAGATTAGGAATCCCTGGTAGATTTCGTCCTAAGGGATCAGTTTCTGGCGTTGCTAGAACCTGAGGTCCGCTCCTTTGTAAGGAATTGTCGGTGTAACTCCTTGAAAGAGTAGATGGAGGCATATATCTATCCAACGAATCACAACCTATACCCGAGGAAAATAAAAAGCCTTCCCCCCTCCTCCACCAAGAATAAAATTAATAACTCACGGGTCTCTCCTAAGAACTTCTTAAAATTGGTCAAGTTACGGGCCTCTTTAAGACCAAAAGTTTCCCTCCATCGTAGCCACGTGATGTTAAGCCCCTTATCTCTACTCCAACGAAGTCATCCTTCTCCCGTAAGCCAATTGTCAGTTTCACGTGCGGTGCCGAAGGTCAGCTCCATCTGAACTTTCCCAGAAATTCCCAAATCCGTAGTAATCCCATTCACCAAGTACACCAAGTGAATGCTGCTCAATCTCCCTCTTCATCGCGACCAGAAACCCCAGCTCCAATCTCGTCTCCCAGTTCTCCAGGGTATCAAGTTAATTTGCACTTCGACAAGAGATCTTCAGGAGGTTTTAAAAATTTGAGAACGGAACCGTTAATGAGTGCCCAATCTCCACCCTTATCCACAATTCAGGGTGTACCTGTATCTTGGAATCTAATGAACTTCTTGCCCTTGTGGCCGCTAACCGAAAAACGTTTGCCGCAGCTCAACTGTTACTTGGAGTATCAATTCTTCTCAGGATGGGCTAAACTCGTGTCAAACCGATCAAATTCTGCTTCGTTTTGAAAGGACAGTGCCACCAAATCGCATCTAACGCGATGCTCAACCCGTTATCACGAGAGCTCATGCAAAGAATGATTTCCAGACACTCGCTGCCCTTGAAACCCCTTAGATTTGGATTTCAGCAGCGTTATGAGCGTAAAATTCACTCAAAGACAGAATGAGTGTCTAAAAGTCCTTCACTTGTGGAAAAAAGCTCTGAGCCTCAAGCAGAATTCTGTCAGCGGCAACAAGACAGTTTTTATATCATAAAAGAATGCTTGTTATATTGCGCTTGCTCGGATGGCGTTAATCCCGAGATTCACAACCTCTGTGCTCCCCGTTCGCATGTCCCCTTGTTCCTAAATATTGCCCACGATAGTGTGTTTTCTGGCACCTTTAGCTACAAGATTGCCCAGAGGATTTTTCTGTATTTCTAGTGGGCGGGTGCTGCAGTTGACATTTCTGAATACTGCCAATCCTGTGATATCTGCCAGAAAACCACGGCAAAAAGGGTCTGTTGAAACTACTCCCCTTTAGGAGGGACTGATCAGTCCTGAAAACCTTTTCTCGAGTGGCCATAAGCCTTGTGGACAGTGCCACGCGATTCCCCGACGCTGTACCTTTAAAGAGAATCGACAGTGTTACGTGTGGCGAAGCCTTAATTTCCATTTTCTCTAGGGTAGGCATACCGAATGATGTATTGTCTGACAGAAGTAGGCAATTTACCTGAGAATTAATGGAATATATCGGGAAACTGTTGATGGTAAAAGCAATATTTTCTGCTCCCTTTCAGCTCTGCGCAAAGGGAATTAGCGAAAAATTTAATGCGACCTTGAAATCGATATTAAAGAAGCTGTGTGCCGAGCAGCCCAGTGAGTGTATCGCCTTTTGCTCCTGGCACTATTTTCATACAGGGAGATTTCCCATCGTACACTCGGATTTGCCCCCTTCGGATTAATCTACAGACATAACGTGCGATATCCCATTATCATCATCAAGCAGTTATTCTTGAACGCCAAATTAGCTAGGGAAATTAAATCTTCCTACGTGTATATTTTGGATCTTCGACAAAGACTAGAAATATCTGCCCCGATTGCATACCAAACTGCCGACGTTAATTTGGAAAAGTAACGAACGTACTTCGATGTCAAGTGGAAGAAGATGAAGTTTAAGTCTGGTGATAAGGTTCTGTTGATACTTGCTACGGAGTGCAATAAACTTCTGAGCCAATAGAAATGCCCCTTCCAAATTCATGAAGCGCGAGGACCTGAGGATTATAAAAATAAGACCTCCTTAGGTGATAACCTGTTCCAATTAAGATGTTGAAGAAATATAAACCCCGCGAGTGTAAAAACAACATCGTTACCATCGACGAGGAGACAGCTTTTAGGCCGACTACACGACAGATGCGCTGAACGTTATACTGGCCGTGAGCGCGAACATGATAGGAGCTATCCACTACTCGCGTTGCCCTACGCCACCAATTCACCACCCGCCAGCTTGGATATCAATAAGCGGCTAACCTCCGACCAAATTAGCAAGCTGCAGCTTATTCTAATTAAGTTTGAGCACGTGTTTTCCGAAACTCCTAGGTGTGCTATTAATTTTCGAGCATGATATAACGCTAAATACCCAGGAATCTGTTCGCTCAACACCATAACCCCCCCCCCCCCAATTCATTTGACAAATGCCTTTAACGGCGAGGTTAACAATCTGCTCAATCTCAAATTCATTGAACCCTCTACGTCAAATTATTGTTCCCTTATAGTTATACTGTGGAAACCGAATAACTTTTATCGCATGTGCGTAGAATTCCGCGACCGTTTTTGAAGTGCAACTAATCCCATTAAACGATCAGAACTTCCACTTGTTCGAAAAGGCAAACTATATTAGCGAAGCCGACCTCTGTAAGGGGTAATACCAGATCACCCTGAAAGAGAGCGTAATGAAATACACCGCTTTTCTCACCGACAAAGGCCTTATGCAGTTTCGTCGACTTCTCTTTGGGTTAATGACGGCTTGCAGCAATTATATTCGAAAAATGCGCAGAATTTGGGAAGGATTAGATAATGTCACCTATTATTTTGGCAAAATTTACGTTGCCAGTTGTGACTAGGACCAACACTTGGTATCCCTCCAGGCGCTCTCAAGCCGTTTGCGCCAGCACGGCCTTACAAGGCCCCGGTAAGTGTCGCCTCCTCTACAGTTCGATCCAATATCTGGCTCACCACTTTGGAAACGACCAACTTAATCCCGATGAAGACAAGGTCCAGACGATAGTTGATATGCCCCTCCCGGGTACAAAGAAACAGCTTCGTTCTTTTATGGGGTCTGCCTCATTTTATCGGAGGTTCGTCCCCAATTTCACGTCTTTGGACGCGCTGAAGTGTTAACTGCTCAAGAAGAAGTGCCCAAAATGCATCGTCGAAATTTGAGGGCTATTGCTGATCTCAATCAGCTAAAAGGAAAATTGCCATCTGCCTCCATCCTCATGTTGCCTGACTCTAGTAGGCCCTGACCCCACTAGTTGCTGACCCCTGCAGAGAAACAAAGGCTTTGAGTGTTACCTTCTTCAGTACGGAGAGGACGGGGAGAGTCACCGTGTTGCCTACGCGAGTCGCAAATTACTCCCACGTGAGAGGAATTATCCCGTGATTTAAAAGGAAGCTTTAGCTATCATTTGGAGCGTTCAAAAGTTTAAAATGTACCCAGTAGGCCCATAATTTGTTATAGATACCGATCACCGTCCGTTGGCATATCTCTGTAACAATAAACATCATAATCGCTGAGTAATGAGATGGAGCCTATTATTGCAGGAATTTCAGTATCAGATATTGTATATATTGGGTTAAGGAATAAGTTCTTGCGGTTTTATCAAATTTATTAATACCAATAACAATTTTAGAAAAGATTCATTTTTAATTAATAACAATATGTAATTTAATAAATAATGTATTCTTCGTTGTTATTTACTTTTTCCCAACGTTCGACTAGTTTTTCGATGCCTCTGCAATAAAAATCGCTGGATTTTGACTCGAAGAATTCGTCTAACCAGATTCTTAATTCCACATCAATATTGAACGAAACGCCACGCAAATTGTTGGAGAGCGATCGGAACAGATGGAAATCCGATGGAGCCAAGTCTGGAGGATACAGCAGGATTTCCCAATTAATCGTTTGGTGACGCCTTTTGTCATATTAGCAATGTGAAGAAGAGCATTGTCGTGTTGCAGAAGGACTCCATAACGTCGATGAGGTCGCTTTTCAAGTATAGCTTCGGCGAGTCCATACATTTGTTGAACGTAGAGTTCTGCAATGACAATCTCGTTGTTCGCAAAGAGCTCATAAAGAATGATGCCTCCACAATCCCACCACACACACAGCATCGTCTTTCGTGGATGAAGTCCTTGCTTTAATTGCGGAAGTGTTTTTTTATTGGGGCTGAGCCATTGTTTTTGGTGGTTCATGTTGACATAAACACAACACTTTTCGTCGCCAGTGATGATTCGGTGAAGAAATCTGTCCTTATATCCACGAGTAACCTTAAGACGAGCAAGCAAACATGCGGCAATCGTGGAGCGTTGAAGTTTTTTATTTTCGCTCAAAGCTTGGGGAACCCATGCACCGAGTTTTTGAACTTTTCCCATCGAATGGAGGTCATTCACTACAGTTTTCTGATCGCACGCCAATTGTACAGCCAATTCTCAAGTCGATTGACGAGGATTTTCATGATAAGGTCGTTCAATCGATCTTCATCCAATTTAATGGGGCGACCAGAACGTTCTTCGTCATTAAGATAGAAATGAGCGTTTTTGCAACGTGAAAATCACAAGTGAGCGTTCTTTTCTGATTAAGCATTTTTTCCCGTACACAGCACAAATATTGCGACAAGGTTTGGCTGCGTTTGCATTGTTCCCGTCTCGATTGAAAATGAATAACAAAAAATGTCGAAAATGCGCCTTTCTTTTAACTTGACATTCCATTTTCAGGGTACAGAATCAAAATTAAATTAATACAACTTTTAAATAAACCGCAACGACTTATTACTCAACTTCAAGACGTAGCTTAAGCAAAAGCCTAATAGTGTAGACTGTTAAGAAACGTAGCCTAACCTTTGCAAATTTTGCTCTGATTATTTATTATTGTTTCTTAATATGTGCACAAATCACGTCAACACAACATTAAGAAAAACGCAAGAACTTATTCCTCAACCTAATAAAAGAGTCGGAGAATTGTATCCTTGATACCCTTAGCCGTAATCTTTTGGCCGACGAGCCCTGATAAAATGAAATTGAAATTGCTCCATTGCCATTTGTCTATTTTGTATATAGATATAAGTTTAAGGACAATTATTTTTCTCTGTATGTAGTTATTTTTGGGGGGAATCGTACGTCTAGGACACACAGCGCCCTTGTATGTATAAAATTATTATTTAGAATTCTGGTCCAGCACCACAATATGTATATATGTACCACCGTAATCGTCCTTGTAATTTGTGTAGGATGTATGTTTTAATATCTATTTCATTTTTTTCTTTGCTTTGGTTACCTTCGTGTATAAATACCCTTTTCATTTTTTTAATTACGTTTCCTCTTAATTCACTTATAGTCGGCGTAAACCTCTAATAATTAATTTTCTTTACCGTTCATATGTACACGCATTTAATTGAAAGTCAGGTCAAGAATTCCCTTTTCTTATAACCCCCCCCCCCCCCCAGTGGAAGACTCTGTTTTCCCAAAGTAATCGCTCTTAGGGGATGTAACTTTTCTCCCACAACTCCGAAAGTGCGGTCTTCCAGGATAGGATGAGGTCGAGGATAGGGTCGAGATTGCCGCATGGAGCGTGGGAAGCAAGGCTGATCTACGGCGAGGATGTCGTCCCCTCGCTTTTTTGCACCCCAGCTGCATTTACTTTGGGGCACATTTTCCACGTCTTGCATGCCCTTAAAGCCAGATCCATGCCCTCCAGCATAGATCGAAGCTCTTCGAACATTCCTAAGCCAACTTTATCTCGGTTCCCGGAAGGAGTAGCTGCCTTTCCCCAAGATCGCGCGAGTCGTGAAGACTCTCGCCAGACAATCTTTGCCACCAGCAGAGTGTCTATATAATCCCCTGACTCGGTTCAGCAAGTAACACTGTATTACCATGGCACCGGAACACAGGACCCGAATCAGCACTGTTCCACCTAACACTGCGTACGAGCAAAGGAAACGCTCACCTGTCGTGATCGGAGAAAACAGCGATTTCTACTCGAGGACGAAGGCTAAATCTACATCCATAAACTCTGCCATAGTCAATCGGCGAGTACCAGACGACGAATTCCATCTCCGAAGGCCAAACTACGTGTGCTTCCTCATCCGCCACGTGAGGTAACCCAGCTTCCCCATCGCAGTTATCGTATCCAGAATGGCCCTTTCATTCAATGACCACGTAAACAGTTTCAATCGTTGACGCCTACATATCATTCTATAATCAGGTCTACCCAAACCGTCACATCGTTTGTGTGAGTCCCGGATTAAAATCCCTTTTTTAATTAATTAATCTCCATTCTGAACTCGACCACTAATCCCATATTTATCCCTCCTGCGTTATGTTCCGTGCCGACATTTAATTTCCCATGTACGATTATTCTCTTTAAACTCTATATCTGTATATATTTCAATTCTATTTATTTTTTAGTGAAGGTATAGTTTTGGAATCATCTTTTTCTCGCAACCCTGAACGAGCTACCTGTTAATCTTTAGCCAACTTGCACTCTAAATTATTTGTTTTGAAAGGACCGCGCAATTGGAAATTCTTAACTATTCCCCCGTCCACGAACCGGCTAGTTCGACTCTCAAACATACTTCGACCAAGACCATAAAAAGGATATTTATATATTTATATATATATATATATATATATATATATATATATATATATATATATATATATATATATATATATATATATGCGGTTAAAAGGCTATTTTTGGCAAACCAGTCTTCCTCAAAGCCTTTGTAAGGAGCTCTTCTCACATACACGAAAAGGTAGCACTTAAAATAGGCGTTCTCTCAGATAGCCAAAAAACTATCTTTCGATTAGCGTATTTAAGTGTCACATCTGCTTTTCGAAGAGAATGGAAAATTTGTTTGATTCTCCATTTTCGCCACACCTTATAAATTAAGAAAAAATATTGCAGTAGCGCAATTAATTATGCAGTTAAAAGGTTATTTTTGGCAAACCAGTCTTCCTCAAAGCCTTCGGATAATTAATTGCGTTACTGCAATAATTTTTCTTCATTTA
The DNA here is from genome assembly GCA_963969495.1 of Ceratothoa steindachneri. Lineage (NCBI taxonomy): Eukaryota > Metazoa > Arthropoda > Malacostraca > Isopoda > Cymothoidae > Ceratothoa > Ceratothoa steindachneri. The sequence continues at coordinate 44,855,462 of OZ018334.1, forward strand.
TAAGGTGTGGCGAAAATGGAGAATCAAACAAATTTTCCATTCTCTTCGAAAAGCAGGGGTGACACTTAAATACGCTAATCGAAAGATAGTTTTTTGGCTATCTGAGAGAACGCCTATTTTAAGTGCTACCTTTTCTTGTATGTGAGAAGAGCTCCTTCCGAAGGCTTTGAGGAAGACTGGTTTGCCCAAAATAGCCTTTTAACCGCATAATTAATTGCGTTACTGCAATAATTTTTCTTAATATATATATATATATATATATATATATATATATATATATATATATATATATATATATATATATGGAGAGAGAGAGAGAGGTTTGGAGGGACCGACAAATCTACGGCAATGGACATATAAGGAAGATGAAAACACGGCTTTGAAAAGTATTATGACCTAGAGAGATTATGTCTCGAATCAATAATAACGGATAAAAGTTTATTTTTCTCGAAACCTTATAAATGTTGCACCAAAATGTTTTACTCTCTCTCCTATACTACATAACTGGTAACTTATTAGGAAATGATGGCACTCGAATTTTCTCGTTCTCATACATTTCAAGATTATATCTTTTGGTCATGGATCTCATAGCGTCTGTATTAATTGTTTTACATAGAGATTTCTAAATCAGAAATGTCAAAAGGCATTGCTATGCTTTAGTCGCCACTTCAGGAAATTGTCACAGAAAAATAAAAAATGATTTTATACACCAGCTTGTGGGTAAGTTTCTGATATATCATCATTCTTGCGTACTTTTTACTGCCGAAAAATTAAACTAACATTCTATATGTTTTAAAAACATGTGTCTTCATAGGAATAATAGAGATTGATTCCTGCAAAACATTTTATCTATTATTCGCCAAATATAGACCCTGTCGATATGTTTTAAGAGCTTATAAATAAATGAGCAACAATGTCACTTCAGTCTCTTTGATATTTAGGATTAAACAGTGTTGTATGGTGAAGACGGTCTAGGCATTATATTTTAAGGGTAAGGCTGAAGTAAGTTTCCTCTTGGAACATTTTCCAAATCCTTTTTGATTTTGCAAATTTCACTTCGTTCTATCCAGCAAAAACCTCAATCCCAACTAATATTATTCCGGTCCTTAAACCTTAGCAATACGCGTGTCAGAGAATTAGTATAATTTTCGCTCGAATTTAGAGCTCAATAGCAAGGAGGGTGTAGTAAACTGAAAGCAAAAGATCATTTTGGAGATATTGGATCAAGGGTGACAAACGGCCATTGTTTGGGTCGGTATGACACACAATCCTTCGGATGTCAGGCACAGTATGGTGGTACGTAAAAGAATATATAATGGAAAAAACGAAGAGGGACGAAGGGGCAAATGATGGTCAAAGACGAACCTAAAATTTAGCCAAGGTCCAATTAAAAAGGTCATTAGGATCAATTTAAGATTAGGCATCTGAGGTGCCTAATCTTAAATTGATCGAAACACAGGTGCTTTATCTTGAATTGAACTAAATGCAGGTGCATATTCTTGAATTATGAATATTTGTAAGGCCTCTTAGTAGATCGTAACTTATCTTAAATTTAGTGTACTAAAATTTAAATTTACTTTACTAAGGTAAAAATATTGGTGTTCACACACAAAACGTAGTCTTATTGGAATAAGCAGAACAAAAATGTAAAAAATGTCGGTTGCAAACGAGATTTTCTACATACATATTTGTTTCACATTATGTGGCAAGACAAGTATTCGTCAAACCTATTTTAAAGTTTTTTTAATCATATAATTGAACAATATGATATTTAAATAATCCTTTAAATATGTGACTTAGGTGACTTATCTTAAATTGAACGAAACTCAGGTGCCTTCTCTTGAATAGAAAGAAATGCAGGTGCTTTTTCTTGAATCGAGTTACTTTAGGTACCTAATATTAAATTGATCTGGTCATTAATGCTGGTAACAAAAGTCAAGAAAATATTTTGTACTTAAATAGTTTTCAAAGAACAAAGCTCAGGTAGTCTGAAGTTTGTTAGATACTGAGGGGTCACTGTGGCCAGAATCATACTATTATTCTACCAGATAACAGCCAAAAATGTCCCCTTTTTATAATGCAATAATATGTTAGCCAATAAAGCGTGAAGGCTAAAATAAGTATCATTACAAAGAAAAAATTGAAATTTTATTAGCTAGCATTTTAACATTCGAAAAGACCACCATGGCCCTCTAAGCACCTATCAATACGATTAGCAAAATTTTTTATGGCATTCGCAAAATATTGACATTGATGTATGCAATGATTTCTCAAAACTCATTCTTCAGTTCTGAGATATTAGATGGTGCAACTCGAAATAGTCTTTCATTTACAAATCTCCTTAGAAAGTAGTCTAAAGGTGAGAAGTCAGGTGACCTGTCCGGCCAAGGGAAATGTGTCCTTTGTAACAATGTCGTTGAGGAAATTGAGATTTCAACCCTGTCAAGGTGGTATGCAGTATGGGTTATATCGCCATCTTTATGAAACTATTTGTCAGGATATTTGCTATTGCTAAAAATGCTTTTTGGCATGTTAAGATATGTGTTAGTGGTAATTGACTGAGCTTGTCCTGTTTCATGGTCTGCCAAAAAATAGGGCCCATAAATTTTGTTTCCACTTAGTCATCGCCATACTTTGATTTAGGTGAAGTGCAAAGGTTGTGAAAGAGAGTATTTAGCTTATTTATTGAACACTTAAGATAATTATGTAATTATGTTTATTTTATATGCCTTTATGTTAAACGTGACATGTAGCAGTGAATACTTTGTCATTCAATACTAATTGTTTATCATAGCACATTTCTTTGACCCTGAGGCAAAATGAAACCTTTTTTGCTTATCCTGAGATTGACCTTTTTATGGCTTTAAATTAAGATTAATTTTTAGAATAATTTGCACAACTTTTCTATTTAAATGTAATTCTGCAGCCAATTTTCTCACTCACTTTGTTTCATCAGCGCCAATTAACCCATTAATGCTGCCTGGAAACTAGAGTTGCCACTATTGATTTTTCGTTTTTGTCGGGGAAATTTATTTACTTTCGATTAAATTTTATTTCACGTTGTCGTACAAGCCCCTACAATCCTGAAAAACACTACGTTTGTCAGTGTTGTGCTCACAAAAATTAGAAGTTTATTGTATTTATTTAACCGCGTTATACGCGAGCCTAAACATGGCTTCGACACCTCTCTCCAAAACGTAAGTATTTTATTTTTGTTTAAGTTTCATTAAAATGTGAAGATTAAATCCACGAATTATCATATTATATATAATAAGAAAAATAATTTCGTGACATGATTTTACTTTTTCTGGCAACCAAAGTTGCCAGTCGGCATAAACGATATATTCGTACAAATATTCGCTGCGAGCGGGAACATGACAAATGAGTCTCCCTACTATTGTTGTTTAACATTTAAGAATTAATACTTATCTATATATATTAATTTCTCTATACTCGTACCCTTTCATATATATATATATATGAAATGGTATGAGCCTGTGTGGATCTAAGGGAGTGTCGACAAAGGGTTACTAACCTACCAACCTCTCTCGGTGGTGGGAAATGTAGATGACCAATTCTAGATGCCTCTATACCTCATAATACCCTCCAACTCAACATTTATCATTCTTTTTTGAATAAAGATGGAATCCTGTCACTTTCGATTCTACAGAATAAAGTTTTTCCGTTGAGCTCCGTCATTTTGTAGGTGATAAAAGAAACTCGATATTGAGTAGAAGTGCTTCTTCTTCTCGAGATTTCATTTCATTTACCAGGGATTCATCAGGAGTTACCAGTTTTCTTAGGAAAGGTATCTTTAAAAAAACAAAGAAAATTGTTCATCACATCAAATTTTAAATTATTCCAAAAAATTAATCACTATATTGATTTTCGCAAAGTATCTTTTTATTCCACCTGCGAGACTTGTTATGTGATAATTGTTATTATTAATTCCACTGCATTTGTGACAAGTAATACCTAGGATACTTTCGGCAATGAATAGGTCACTTTTGTTTCTCCCATATATTTCCTTTTCCTCTTTTATTCTCTCCGATCACTAAAGGTCTCCTCAAGAACAACTCTAAACAGTTAGAGCGAGACAAAATTCTCAAACTCATACTTTCGGACGGCTGTGAAATTCAACTTCGATAAGTATATGCTACTCTATATTGGTCATGATAAGCGCACAATATATGATAATATGGTGGGTAAAATTAAATACAGTAGATACGGAGAGAGATTTATGTCTTATAGCTCCCAAAATTTAAGTTGTCGTTTAATAACCCCGATATATACGTCACTTCTACCCAATATCCGTGGACGCTCAAGGTCAATCGGCTGACCTTGAATCAACTCTGGTCACAACAGAGATAGAGGATAGAAGTGAGGCAAAGTTGGGATCCAACTTCCCTGGACGAGTGCGAAGGAATTAAATTCGAAACGATTGAGTGCAGTTGGCCTATAATAAATAAATATAGGCTGTAGGCTATGAGGCTTAGGAAAAAGTAGGAACAAAACATACTTTAATATTTACGCAGTTATAGACAATAAGTAGATTAAATAGAATAATGGGAATGGAAAAGCGTTGTATACAAGAACTGAACTATCAGAGCTACTCGATCCGAGCTCTACGGGGAAGGGTGGGTTCTAGAGGCGATACGAGCGTCTATACATACGCAGACAGGGAAGATTGGCAAGGGAGCCACAGATGATTCGTTTCAGCCAGGATTTTGTTCCAGGATTTAAGAAATGAAATGTGGGATCGGAGTGTTATATGAAGAAGTTTAACCACAAAGAGTATAACTTCTAGTAGTAACACTAACTGGAGAGAATATTTGTGCCCAACGAAATTTACGGAAACCAAGGATGGGCCAATTGTCTGGGCTTAGACACTTCGGGATAATTCTAGCCTTCGGCTCATAGAGAAAAGGGAGCGTGATCGAGCATGAGGTGTTTCGTTGTAAAAGGCAGGCCTATACTGTCGATGCCCATTTCGGACCAACAATATGAAGGGACCAGCCTAAACTGCTACTGCCTCTACCAAGGGTGGGCGCAGGGGCATCTCTTAACGAACCAAAACGGTGATTGAGGGATGGAAAGTACTCACACGGGGTTTCTTAATAACGCCCTGGAAGACGACAGAAGCGTGCGTTTGAGATTCCAATCCCTCGCTATAGGGGAAAGCAGTTTGATCTTCTGACTGTTCTCACGGTCCTCGCTCACGTGGACTGACCTCGTGCCTAACCTCGTGGTTTCGACGGGGCTTATGGCAGCCAAGAACCTTCATTCTCGACATAAGTAGTTAGACATTGAGCATATATAAAGAGGTATCATTCATCCTTTATATAAAAGGCTTGCAAATCCTCATTTGATTAATGACGGACAATTCTGCTCTCTATTAGATATGCAAAAGGATATTGTAAAAATAGAACCTGTCAAACGTCGAGCAACGAAATTAATTCATCAGCTTGGAAATGCATCGTATAAATAGAGACTGAAGAATCTAAAAGTACTTTCTCCTGAGAAGCGGCAGTGGCACAGACAACTTTTTGAATTTTTTAAAATACCAAACGGTTTCACGTATATAAATTATGAATCAATATTTGAATGAGGTAACCGAGCGACCACTAGAAAATGGTGTCTTGCCTTCTCTCATGAAAAGGGGATCGATGCGTGTATCGTTTGCAATTTCTGCTCTCCGTTGTTTTGCAGGCTTTACACTTTGCTAAGGTGTTTGTTTGTTGCTTTGTCTCGCTTTTCAGTTTGTTAACCGTTTTTGCTGCTGCCATAGCCTTGTCTGTGTAGTTGTATTATTAGTTCCTGAATTTATTAGTGCCTGTCTAACGGTTTGCTGCTAGCTACGTGTTTGTGAGTAATCTTTTTTTTGTTTTTTTTTTGTTTCTCCTTGTTTCCATTTTCACTACTTTCCTTATTATTCACTCATTTTTTTCTGCTTGCCTCCGTGTTTTAGTTTCAGTCTAAAATTCTATTATTTTCTAATGTGCCTTATCACGTGCTTTTCCGCCCTCCCCTAATTTTTCGCGCTGCTTTATATTTGCCTTGGCACGTGCTTTTTACTTCACCATTCTCGGTATATGTTTTGTTGTTTTTTATGGTAGATGTTTTTATTAAATTTATTGCTTTTATGTGACCCCTTTTTTTCTTCTTCACATCACATTCTTCCCTGCTCATTTTTATTTTCGTCGTTGCTTTCCTTATTTTATTTTCTTATTTTCTCCAAATCAAATTTTTATCCATTTTATCCTACTTATATTTCTCCTCCCTCAATGATGGACAAAGCGACACTTCTTTTTCTGAATAGAGGGTTTAAGGTCTCTCCCTCGGTTGGCTCTAGAATTAAAGCACTAGGAATCGCTCGAAATCAATCTCGTCCTATAAAAAGGAGATTAAGTTATCTTCGGTCTTAAATAAGTTATTTTTCATTGAACCGTCTACCCCGACCAAACCCTTTCGTTTCCCTCACTGCCCCCTTCAACCTCCCTACTCTCGGTTTATAATGCGTCTCTACTCAATGTTAGAAGCGTCGCTAATAAAGTGGAGGTGATTCACGATCTCCTGACTAATTCGCGTATCTCCCTACTTGGTCTCAGTGAAACTTGGCTGGATAAGAGTGATGGCTGCTTGTCGCTAGTGACCCCTGATGGCTACGTCTACTCCCATAACCCCCGGAACAAACGTAGCGGAGGGTTTTTTCTCATTTATAGTGCCTCTCTCTCAATACCCTTCCACCCCCCTCCTCTTCTTTCTTTTGAGGCCCTTATCTCTGTCTCTAATTTTGTTCCATCTCTAACAACTATTGTGCTCTACCGCCCCCCCCCCAAGCTCCTCCCTTGATCTTTTTATTGACGAACTTATTAATTGTCTCGCTAGTCTCTCCCCATCGGGGCATCTAATGAACCTGGTTTTCTTGAGATCCTTGACCTCTTCTCCCTTACTCAACACGTTTCTTCCCCAACACACTGCCATGGAAACATTTTAGACTTTGTAATTTCCAACTGTCAAATTTTCAACTTGACCACTTCTATCCTGTCTAATGCTATTTCTGACCATTACCTTATTATCTTCAACGTCTCGGCCTCCTCTCATCCCAAAACTTTATCGACGGCTAGCCTCCATGGACATCCGATCCCTTCTTAATGATGTTGCCTTTAGTTTACTCCCTCCCGATTCTCTCGCCTTCCCTGCCAAATCGTCTCATTTTTGAAGCAATTCCTCCTAACTTGCCCCAATGCCCACTCACCCTTTATTACTCCTTCGTCGTCTCGCCGTCACCGCGCCCCTTGGGATCCGCTGGAACTCCTACGCTCGAGACAGTCTTTACGTGCCGATGAAAGAGCTGTTCGTAAAACTCACTTACGTGGGCAAGTTACAACTGCTCTTTTGCTAACTTACCCTCTTGCGATATCTCTCTCCTTGATAAACTGAAATCTGCTCGTGAAGCCCATTCGCCTAAATTTCTAGCCAACAATAAGAACGAACCCCGTGCCGTTTTCCGCCTGCTCTCTTCTCTTAACTCCTCACACCAAGTCCCCACCCCTATCAGCCCACCATCCTCTCAAAATTCTTCGCTGATAAAGTCATCAACTTTCGTGCCTCCCCCCCACGACTGCCTGACCAGGCCTTTCACATGCTCCCTGACCCTTTCCTCCCCAGCCGCTCAACGTATTTCCTGCCGTGACCGCTTCTGAGTTGTCTGCCTTACTCTCACGCTCTAAAAAAATCTGGCTCCCCTTGTTTTTCTTTCCCCCCCAAGCTATTAATCAAAATATATCCTATCATAATCCCAATGATCCTCCACCCGTTCAATATCTCCCTTGCTACTGGTGTTGTTCCTTCTTCCTTCAAATGTGCCCAAATCCGTCCGATCCTTAAAAAGCCAAAGTTTAACCCTTCCGTCCCAGCTAGCTATCGACCAATCGCGCAACTTCCCTTCCTCTCTAAGGTCCTTGAGAGAGTAGTTGTTTCGCGCATTAATTCCCACATCGTTGTCTGTAATATTGATGAGACTTACCAATGAAGTTTTAAAGCTGGGCACTCTACCGAAACCGCTCTACTCAATGTTACTGATTGCTATGTAGAGATGCTGACCGGGGTTGTGCCTCCATCCTCATTCTACTTGACCTCTGCTCTGAATTTGAAACTATTGACCATTCCGTCTTGCTTGATCACCTTCACACTTTCCTTGCCATTTCTGGCGCTGCTCTTGACTGGTTCCGCTCAAAACTTTCGTCTCGCATCCAATCTGTAATGATTAATGATGTCTCCTCTAACCCTACTCCCATTCGCTTGGGTGTCTCTCAAGGCTCTGTCCTCGGTCATCTCCTGTTTTGTATCTACTTATTCCCTCTTAGCTCCCTCCTATTTAATCTCGGTCTATCTTTCAACCTCTATGCTGATAACACCCAAATCTTTATTTCCTCTTCCCCTTCGACCATAGACCACTTAATATGTGACCTCCTATCTGCCTATTCTTTTATCTCTGAGTGGCTATCAGCTAACTTCCTAAAACTCAACCACTCTAAAACTGAAGTTCTTCTGGTTGGTATCCCCGCTCTAGTATACAAAGTTAAACCCCTCTTTCCCTCCCTCCCTCCGGGTGGAAACTCTGTCGCTTTTTCTGCCTCTGTTACAAATATGGGCGTTGTGTATGATGAGCATCTTTCCTTCAAGCCCCACATTCACAATATTAGTAAATGTTCCCTTCGTTTCCTCCGTAACTTCTCCTGAAATCACTCTCACTTCGATCGCCAAAGTCTTGAGACTGCTGTCCAAGCCTTCAATCTCTCCCGCCTTGAGTACTATAACTCTCTTTTTGTAAATCTACGTTCTTCTTCTCTACGTTCCTTTCAGCTAGTCTAGAACTACGCTGCCACACTACTCCTCCGTCGCTCTTGCTTCTCCCCTTCTAAGCCCCTGCTTCAGGGACTGCACTGGTTACCTGTCAGATATCGTTCTCATCTCAAGATTCTTCTCTTCACTTCCAAGGTCCTTCACTAAAAGGCCCCAATCTACCTTTCCTCTGCCCTTTCCCAACGTCTCGCCCCTCGGGTCCTTCGGCAATCTCATGCTCCTCTTCTAAAATACTCCTTGCTCGTCTCTCTTCTCACTGGGTGACCGCTCCTTCTCAGTCTGTGCCCCCAAGCTTTGGAATGCTCTTCCAGCCGAAATTAGATCTGCTGCCTCACTTACTACTTTCAAGTGACTCCTGAGAACGCATTTGTCTAGGATTGCCTACTTACCCACCTGATCTTAGCCCAAAGCCGGAAGTGCGCTCTGTGAACGCTTCTGGCCTTGAAAAGCGCATTATAAAAAAATAATCATTATTATTATAATTATTATAGTACACAAAATATTTATCACCTCGGTAGCACAAACATTCTTTTCCTTTAAAATAGAAAAAACGGAAACGATAGTTAATCCATTGAGTGAAAACTCTTGAGTAATTAGGTTTGAGAATAAAATAGATAAATATTAATTCAAAATATAACATAAAAAGATATCACACTTAATTCACTTTATATATGTATCTTTTTTCCTTAAACCAATCCTTTACCTCTGACTTTCACTTCTTTCCTTCACCCGAACTAGACCTCAGTGGATCTATGATTGTGGAGTGGCTTGTAAGTGTGTAATTATTACACTCAAAATTATATTATTACTACCGTTTTCCGTAAGGATAGATTAAATGAAATAGGGAAGAATTTTTCAGGTTCCCTGTATTTATATATAATTTTCAGCCATTAAATAATTTTTACACTGTGATTTTCATCTTTCTTCAGCTTACGACTCAATTCCTCATGAATTAATGAAATTAAAAACTTAATTCACTAATTATAGCAAGCCGGCCTTATACATACATAGCAAAAATGAATAGATAATTTCTAAACCATATTTATCCAGCTAAATTAGATCTATCCTCATTCCATAAACATCCATTATTTTAACTTTCCAGAAATGAGAGCTATAAATAAGATATGTTGAGAAATATTTTCGTTGCTTTTCAACAATATTTGTGTGAACTAGAATAAAGTTTTTTATTTATCAATGTTGGGAGCCATTTCTCTTCTCATTTTTAATTTAATTAACGAACTGAGTCTGTTTTTTTCTAAAAAGGAACATTTAACTAAAAGAGAACGCATAATAAATTGTAAAATGTCTACTCCTATGACCATAGAAAATAAAAAAATCATGGCTACCATTAAATCTCCCGCAAAACGCAGAATAGCAAAATCAATATATTTTAAATCCTTAGAACCCAATTTGAATTCATTTATTTCGGCAGTTCCCCTCTTGTTCAAACCTATCAAACCATAGAAAAAATTCATTGTTTGAACAAACATCAGTTAAAATGCTTCTTGTAATATTGTTAATGTGTTTATACCAGTGATCTTCACTACACGTATTCAAACATTTCCAGATCCCCTAACTTTGTAATAATTATATATTTAAAGGGTTCAATTAATACATACCTCCGACTGGGGTCCGCGTTCCCCTAAGGGACAGCGAGGCGGTTTCAGAGGGACCGCGAACGGGTCACTCAGTTGAAATTATGGGCTATTTGCGATTGTTGTAAAAGGCATTTTTTTTTGTGTCAGTAGATTAAGGTTGCCATTTTTGTAATAAATAATTGTTTGCCAGAAACGTTTTGTTTCAGTAGCCGATATGTTAATTGTAGTTAATTTATAAGGATTCCCGAGCTATCTAAAGCATTGTAAAGAGACCGACCGCCACGTAAAAAATCTTTGAAAAGTTTGAGAACCACTGCTATAGCATATTTTCAATCTTAATTCAATCCATCCTTGTAAGTACTTGAGTTAAATTTCGAATTTTGTTAGCTTTGATAATGAGGTGGTTTATGTTTGTCAGAAACCAAAAGATTAGTAAACGAGATTGAACCAGAGTTAAATAGAATAGTGATTATTTTTCGTGATTGGTTTCCTTTGCTCCTAAAAATAAATTGTTCATCGGCAGCAACTCTTCTCCTTCATATTCTCATTTATATATATATATATATATATATATATATATATATATAATCCTTCTAAAACAAACGAAGTGAAAGAAAGGGGAACCCTAAATAAATAATCTTAGATGCAGTCGAAAAATCGTCATTGAAGGGAAGCGATGAAATGAATCTGTGTTAAGGGGAGAGGAATAAACAAGGCTATTAATTTACCCCCTTTGCTCGGTTTTAATTACCAACACTGATGACTGAATCCACAATCAGCGAATTAAATTTATTCATCCTAATTCGGCTTACATTTTGTAGAATTATTATTAATTTCTCTCCTTGATTTCATATTGAGTGCATACCGAGTAAAAGTGCGTGCAAACAAGCATTTATTTAAGTATCATAAATTTATACACTTTCACACACATCCAGGCTGTGTCCAGTGGGACCTGGACGTATGGTTGCCTAAGAGTAGAGTTGAGCAAAGTGAAGCATCATTGGAGATAGTTCATCACCGCTTGGAGTCTCGATATATATATATATATATATATATATATATATATATATATATATATATATATATATATATATATATATATATATATATATATACTGTTAAAGTCTTCCAAGAATAAGCAGATCCGAGATGCTACACTATTTCTAGGTTTGCGTAACATAATTGCTCTTAAATTGACATATCGAGGAGAAGGAAAATATTTTTGAAACAGTTTATAAAGATTTGGCTAAAAGGAATGAATCAATTATGGTTTGTTTAACGTAATGTAATATCTAACAAACGACATGAAATGTTTTCACTTCCAAAGATTGCCTGATTTAATTTCATAGCAAACTTAACTTCTTTTAGTTCTAAATTTACTCTGGTTTGAATATCATTTGTCATCTCAGCATTCCTGCATGGCAGACTACTATTACTAAGTGTAATGCCATTTAAAGTTGTATTATCATACGTTTTCATAACTCTCTCTATTGCTCTTTCTATAGAAGATACATTACAATCTTTATTACCATTTTTAAGGAGGAAGTATTATTTCTGTGCAAAGTGTGTGTGTGTGTCTTTCCTTTTTTTGCAATAAGGAGAGAAATCTCCTTCGATGCTTCTAATCCATCTCGAGCAGATGGAACGATTAAAACAATTCTTTTAGTCTCTGGAAATATTCAATGACTTTGTCTCTTTTGCTATAATGTATTTGGATTAAATGCGCTTTCATTTTTGAAAGCATTATAGCATCATTCATACATAATTCTTTTCACAGAGAAGACACATTGGTCATGTATCATTGGTGAGGGAAGGCACAAACTTCTCCGACATGTTGTATACCGGTTTTCAATAATTAATTAAAACCCTCTCGTATTTATCTACCCTTTATATTAATATTAACATTAAATTATTATTACTGGTTATATTTATTAATATTATTTAATCATATTAATTATTTTATCATTACGGATATTCCCTAAACGAAATATTTCTACTTTCACGTTATACCAGGATGAGTGTTTCCACCTGTACAGATATCTGTTCGGTACCCATAGTGCCTTTGTGATCTGCCTGCTATCTTGAGATCATCTAGCACTAAGGCATACTAATAAGTGCTGATCACTTAAACTACTCCTTAGTGGACCCGCCTATGTATACCTTTCTTTATTATATACCCACATACTACTTTTTAAATTTGCTCTTCTATACCCTGAGATTTTGGCCGCCGGCGCAGTTTCGTGCCCATATAAACAGGCACCATCCTATAAGGTTAAATTTTCAGGAAATTTCGCCTAAATGGCGTGGTTGACAAATCTCATCGACTCTGAACCGGGACTAATTATGGGTAAAGAAGCATATTCCGTAATTTCTGATCCTATGGAGACTTTTCTCCTAACCTGCTAAGTGATATGCAGATGATAATTACTAAATTCCATGAGTTCCTTTTTCTCCTCAGATATTATAGCCATAAGGGAAAATAAAGTGCGATTGATTATCAGGAGCCACCTCAAAGGGCGGCCTCACCCTCACTAGTTGTCGGGGAAGAAGAGGTAACACGAGAATCCATTTCGACCGGTGAAGGGGTTTTCCTTTTACAATCCAGATGTGGGAAAGGGCTCCCCCTTTGCTATTTTTGGAGCCACTATCGGACAAATGCACGTCTGTAAAGTACGAGACCCACTGTTCTTTTTCTGGGGCGCCTCCAACCTTCTTCTACGCGAGATGAGGCTTAATCCTCTTTTAGTTCTACGGGCGTTTACCCCTCACTTCTTTCTGTGGAGTCTCTGATAACCAACTACACCTTTTAGCCAATGGCATTTCCCCCTTTTCTCTCACAGGGGAATGCTAATAGGGTACGCAGGCAACCCAAGATTGACCGTTCCAGGTTTGAGCGACGCAATAAAACCAATCCTCATAAGGGAGCAAAGGTAAAGCGTGGACCATCGAGCAGGAACTCGAGTTGCAGTCCAGCATCATTTATATTTACATTTCGAGGATCGGCGTGCCTCTCCTCCTCTCGTCACCTATGAAGGTCGTTTCGCCATTCAGAGACTTGATTCCGATGGAAGTACCTCAAATTGGATCTGTGATGCCTCGGTGGTGTGTCCTTGAGGGATTGACATGGGCTTGGTGTCAATCACCAAAATTTAATCCGCTCATGGCAAGCTGACATTAATATGACTCGGAGCCTCGAGAATTCACAAGAAGTAGAGTGACCTCTTTCCCCGACTAGTGCCTGTTTGACAGTCAAGACATTTTCAATCAATTTTGGAAAAGGATCATAATTAGCCCGTTATTTCTCTCCTAATAAGAAAAGAAGTACGATGATGGCAAATATAATTAAGGATTTTCCTCCCTCCCAAAGAGTGCCAGGTACGAACTTGTCCACTGCCGTTTTCAGCAAGCGACCAGGCCTAGATCAGCACGTCCGGCCTCGAGGAAGAAGGGCAGACCAAGACTAAATACGCAACTGCAGTGAGTGGAACCTAGATTACGTCGGATTTCCTCATTGAGATCCTACCTAGTGTTTAAGAGCCCGTTGTATTCAAATGCTTTCTGGTTAATTGTTTTAATGAAAGCAGCATGATGACCAATTGTAACAGGATCTCTCATAGAACATTAAAGAGCTTGAGGGGTAGAGAGCCGAAGGACACCACTTTCTCGACGAAAGCCTCTTGGCGAATGCGCCGGTGAGTGACATGCCAAACTCTTCCATGAACTTCAAGAAAGTTGTGGCTTTTGCGTGGAAGCTCGTAAACTACTTAGGCAATGCCGACTATGGAGTAGTCACTTTCGATCATGTGATGAGAAAACCGATAGAGCCCTCTTGAGCCGCCCCCTACAATCTTCTTCACTTTAAATCACAAAGGGTTCCCTCAGTTGGTGCACACCTGTTGGTATCGCTACCTTATTAAGGCATTTAAGCCAGTGCCTGGAAGGGCTAATAGTCGCCCCGCTTCGGCCATACGAATCGCTCCTGTAAATGAGCAAAATCCGATTTAACCGACGTTTGTGTAAGTTGTTTCAAGACTATAGACGATAACTCTCTATCGTCTATGGAAAAATATGTCAAATACGGAGACCCGCATGGTGGTTCTTCTATGTAAGCAATGTGGTGAGTATATCCTGGAGAAAAATTCCTGGCCTTTCAGGCTACGGATCGTTGCTTATTTCGCGATGCTAACTACATGGTCTTGGTGGTCCGGCGCTGCCTGGGATGCCTTATGACTCAATCGCAACCCTTTTGCAGGTTCTAATCACCCATAGCGATCGCCTGGTATAGGTGGCTGGACAAAACGTTCACATCCAGCCTCGATTCAGAATCAGGGCGCTTTCCTCCCCCAGCGTGACTGTTTCCCTTAGGGCGAAACGGCCGCGCGCCTCCACTGATTCGGTAGACTCACAAGGGGCAACACCCTTCAAGTTAGTCATGAGGATGTCTTTAGGGTTCCCTAAAGCTGCAGCAGGAAGTAGTAGAGCATAAAAGGACTTTCAAGTCCTACTCCATCATCTAAGCCTAAGATGGGTGGCTCGAAGTCATTGGATCCTCCAAAGTAGGAACCAAACCCCAAAACTTCCACGCCTACCAAATTTTTTAAGGCGGAGTAAGAAAAGAGTCGCATAGTGCGCCCAAGCTCCTCCTATATGTCCGCTAAGGCGCCACCGCTTACTGCCCTTGTTCGGCAAATAGTAGCTGGAGTTAGCTTTAAATACCTTCCTTAAGGCAGTGGTAGTGCAGCTGCATCTGGATAGAGATTGTACTATTAATTCTGCATGCACTTCACCATAATCCGCGAGGGAACTCCACCTTGATCGACGAGGTGGACTTAAGATGAACTGAAGGTGACTTATGCTCTTGAAGGCAATTGCTAGATGATCGCGTAAAAAGATCGTGGATCAATCCATCATATAGCATTTGAAGCATATTTGGCTTCATATAATTCTCTCTTTAAATCTGTTTGGGTGCTATCATATATTTTTGTCGAATGTTAGGTTTTTACATCCACATTCCTCTGCTTCCATTTTACTCTTTCTAAAATTACACTGAGCACAGAGTTTTCATCTACTCTGGCCTGGTTCATGAACTTAATTACTTCCTCTAATATTTGCTCAGTTTGGGTTCTTCTCAAACTCTTTTGGATTGGTTCGGCGGAATTTGTCCCTACCAATGAGTTAAGGCCGTGCTATATTACCGATCTATTCGTGCTGACTTTGGGTGGTGCGAGCGTCTTCTGTACGAGGTGAATAAGTTTCTTGTCTGCCTCTTAATAGTTCGTCTAAGTTTTTCTCTGCATCGCATAGATGGAGATATACATTGAACAGCGGGATAACAGCTAAATCTGTGGCTATCTTCAGAGAGTTTCTTCTCTTGAGGTCCTTTCATTACTTTTAGAAAACCCTTACTTTGAAAACTGAGTGTGGTGTCCGAATCAACTTACACCACCCGCTGTACCGACTCTTAAGTGGGTGCATCCAGCTTACACATAAAGGATTGTGATCGTTCCTCTTTCGTCCTGGACAGAACCTCAGAGTAGAGTATTCTGACTATACCGAAGGTTGCAGCTTCTCTCCTTGTACAGCAAATATTTGATAGAGGGTTTTGTCTATTGACTTATCACCTCGTTTAACTCTTTACGTCAAAGACAAAGAACAACCTAGCTATTGTACTAGCTTTTTAGACCCATTAGGATAACGCCAATGGCAGCGTTTTTATATGGGTTGGAGATTTCGTTCTTTTGTCAGTTTTTTCTTTTCTTAGGACCCCAGTGTTGTCTCTTCAAACCTGTACTTTTTCCTGGGAAAAATAATCTTATGATTTTCAAGTTGTGTTTTATTGGTAGTAAGATAACCTTTGTGTTTCTATTCATATTATGATGATGACCTGATGGATGAAAGCGGAGAGAGTACCATGACGTATGAAACAGGGCGGAATTTTTGATGGATAGGGGCTAAATCTAATTCTAAGAGCCGGGAACTCCAGCCTATACAGTGATTTTCCTTCTTCGGTCCTGGACGGACTCTCAGAGTAAAGTGTTATGAATCTATCCAGAAAGTTGCAGGTTCACCCCTTAGCATAAACCTTTGAAGCCAAAATCTACAGTGGGCTAGTGCACAAACCTGCTTTCCCGGGGTTCCGAATTATTCATTTTCAGGAAACGACGTAGTTTTGACTACCTTGATAATGAGAGCTTCTTCAATCAAAGATTGGAGTAGAGGAGTGGGTGTCTGGTTAAGTGAATATACTGGGTAATGTAGCAATTTTCAAAAAGTGAAGCTTACTCATTTGGACTATCAATGAGGGGCATTAACGGTGGTCGAGGAAGAAGATATGCGTAAGTAGCGTTTTTTCGAGACAATTACCTCCTCTACAGAATTCAGTTTTTGACTTGTGTGTGTATATATTTGTATATTGTGCATTTAGTAGTCTAGCAAGCCATAGAATTTCATCTGTGTTTTTAAGGAATTTATGGCGGGTAATCACTTCTCATATTCTGTCTTCTTGTCCACTATGTTTTTGCACGGGGCACGATCGTTTCTGAGCGAAGGGTGGAGACAAGAATGATTTATCATCATTCAGGGACAGTGTATAGTCTTGTCTATCTTCTGCTGGATGCCCTGGGGTTTCGTTTGCGTTGATTATAAGAAAGTTTAGGTGTCAGTACGCTACGATGTGGGACGCCGGAACATGGTGAGAATGGTTGTGATAGTGTTTTTGTGGGGGAATTCCACGTGGAATTTTTTTTCCAGCACGAAGTGATGTCCTTACGCTGGAGAAGATTCTAGAAGTTGGTTAGGCTTAAATTTGTAAGCCTCCCCATCCCCTTTTACAAGCGATAGCCTTGAACCGCGTCTACCACGAACTACCTTTAGACGGGTTACAATCGCCTTGGCGTGAAGATTCGAGGCCATTCGAGAGTAGCACTGTTTTCCGCACCACGCGGGGAGAGCATCCGATATATATATGGCTCGTCTTTCATGTGGCAGACACAGAGTTGAGGAGTCTCACCCGCACCCAAGAATATTCTCCTAGTTCCAAGTCAGGTGCTAACAACAAAGCAAAGTGACGGTTGAACTTTTTGTGTTTTGGAATTAGCCCCAGCCAGTGAGGTAATTCCATTTTACGATCGCTACCGAGCGATTTTTCCGACCCCACTCATCAACTCCTGTCGAAGCCCTTCTCGTTCGCCCCTCGTTTTCGGGTGGATGAAATACTGTCCCCTGGACCCAACGTTACCGCCCCCCCTTTTGGAGAACCGTCATCACGTCACCTTTCCTCTCAGAAACTCCGAGCGCCCTCGCGTCACGTGCAGAAGACATCCGCGAAGCCTTACCCTGACGTCTCACCCGGAATCATCCGTAAGACAACCCCTCTTCCCCGTCAAGCTACACAATTGATTTAATCCTCCCCATTTAGAATAGTCTCCTTCTGTAATTCATTAAATTTTAACTTCAGAGTCTGATGCATAACGACAATTCTCCCCCCTCTTTTAAGATGTAATTTTGCCCATTAATTCTCTTATTTTTATGTAAACAAAATTATGTCTTTGTTCAAGCATCTTTAAATAACCTTAAGCTTTGTCATTGCCCAAATTTTACCTGAACTCGTTGCACTCTTATTCGCTGTTCCGCCCGTCGAAACTCGTGGCGTTCCGTCCCCTTGTCGGTTTGCCTTTAAGTTATTGGTCCCTTCCCTATAGATATAATATGGTATTGATATAATATAATGTCATACCACGACACTGCTCTTTTATTTTATGTGACTTCTCCTGTTGGAAAGGTTTGTAATGAGAAGTTTAGGAGTGGAACGAGTGGAAAAATTAGTGGAAGTGAGGAGCATATTTACGACATTCGGAAACGAGGAGCACAATTCTCCAGACAGTGACAAACTTTGAAAATAGACACCGTGGTATGTCCTAACTAGCACTAACCAGGCAGGGATATCTGCTAGTAGCTTGGACAAGGTTTTAAAGATGTGTGCTTAAACATTTTCTGTGAGAACCGAGTAGCTTCGTCTTTCGATTAATCGTGGACTCAGATTTATTTCACATATATATTCAGTCCCATTAACTTCAGTAGTTTCAGTTACTTTTATTCCTCACCTCTGGTAAACATACCCTCGTTGGTTAGTGCTTCTTACTTTCAGTAGCTAAATAACTACTGGATTATGAACATTAGTCCAAAGCTAAAGAGCTGTAATTTATATATCTCTCTCTCTCTCTCTCTTTCTCTCTCTCTCTCTTCTCTCTCTCTCTCTCTCTCTCTCTCTCTCTCTCTCTCTCTCTCTCTCTCTCTCTATATATATATATATATATATATATATATATATATATATATATATATATATATATATATATATATATATGTCTGGATAAATACAGGGCACATCAAAATAATAAACATGTTTTCATATCAAGTTTAGACATCACCTGCATCATGTATTGGGTAATATTAAAGAGAGAAGCTAAGCCAAAAGAGTGGGCATTACTGTGTATCCCATTGGATTATACTGAAGAGATAACAGGCGGTAATATGCGTAGCTTTTTCCTGACTTGACTAAGAGTATTCTAAGCCCTTATAGAGACCCACTTTATTCCCACGAAGGGGGTCTTTATAAATCAGTCAGGCATATTATACATTGCGACTGATTGCGAATTCTTTTGAATAATATTTTGCAAACAGCCCTTTTTTCCAAGCACGTAAAAGCAAGTTGGGTTGGGTTATTAATTTCAATATTAACCAAAGTGAAATGGCTTGGTTGCCAATAAGAGATAAGGATAACGATAGGCAGATGTGATTAATATTTCCCTTTTAAGTGTTTGGTTGCATTTTGTGGCTTGTTTTCATTCCGGGTTACCGAAAAATTTGATCACGGGGAATTTGGATATCCAAAATGTGGAAATATTGAACAGATTTGCTAGGAAAGAATTAGTGGAAGTATCGAAAATAATGAACATTTTTTTAACTAAATCGCCGCAAAAGCATATAATAGGTGGAGCTTTTGCGCGTCACTTTTGCTTAGTGATCGGGAAAACTGATGAAGGCAGAACGGAAAGCATGTTTGAGAATAAGAGGGGCAGGCCGTATTCAAATGCTGAAGCGAAATTGAAAATTTTACAGATAAGACAATTCATCGAACTTGATGAGAGCTGCGGCAACTTCATCCCAACCAGTAAAATACGCGCAATCAATGTAGCAGTGAACAATAAGGAATTTATTGGCGCGTCCCAACTAATCATACAATAAGGCAAACTTATCGTAGTCCGGAACCAAGGAGGGGAGTAGTTCATCGGCTTCAACAATGCACGCGCCCTGTATAACGGTCGAGGGTGGAAATCTAGCACCTATTCACTTCTCTAGTTTAAAATTGGTGGACCCCAGGAGTACTTTATCAAGCATAAAGCTTACCTTGTGGCCAGCAGTATTCGGCGGGTTTCAATACAAGGAAGCTTCATTTTACGACACTAAGTGCATAGAAGTGGCACTGACCTGGTGTACCTGGTGAGAAGGAGGTGTGCTTCTATACCGTGAGTTTTAGGGCCATTGCTACTCACGTGACCCGGAACTTAACAGGAATACAACATGATGGTCGTCCTGGAGAACGACGAATCAGGAGTGTTGAGAGAAAAGAGCTTAACATCACGGTGTCCCTACGAGGTTTGGGTTGGGCGGGCCCAGTCACCTTAACAAACTTATTCCTATAATAAGGGCCAAATTTGTTCTTGCTGGTTTTGGAATTAGGAAATAGGGATTCTTATTTCTTCCCTTCCTTTGGATATCAATTGTAGCTAGCCGCGTAGCCATCTGATTCCCTGAAAGTAGGGCCCCTTCGATACTTTGCGAAGGATCTGATTTCTGAAAGGAGCAACGCAAAAAATTGGTCCTTGAGGACGAAATCGACCAGGGCGTCGTATTCACGAGGCACCTTGGACGAGTTATTCTAAAAATAAAATAACGCTGTAGGGAATAGCCAAACTGTCGGAAGGTCTGATTTGGTTGAATGCGACAGTGCTTAAATTTAGCTCGGTAGAAATCCGGAGTCATGTTATAAGTAGAGAAAAAATCGCCTTTTAACGATGAGTAATCAATTGTTGCATCTGTTGGGAGAGAGATAAAAATAGCCCTAAGTTCGGAGCTCAAGAGTGGCAATAATTGTGCTACGCCGTTCGTTTCGATGTTCCACTGGTTCAGCTTGAAAACCTTTTTAAAGTAGGTGAAATAAGGCCCAAAGTCTTCCCATTATTTAAGGTTGAAGAGTTTATAGTCACAGATTGCGGTGCGTCTAGTCGAGGAATTTCAGGAGTTTATGGAGAGCGTATAGCTCCTAGCCCTGCTGATTTCCAATTCGTGAGAGTGAATCCTTTCTTTTTCTTCTCTTCTTTCTTCTCGTTCCTTTTCTTCTCTTTCTTATTCTCTTTCTTCTCAGTCTCTTCGTTTCGGCTCTTTCTCTTCTCTCTTTTTTCTGGATGTAGGCCAAAAGATTTTGGCCACTGAGTCCCAATGACTTACCTAGGGCCTTGAAAATTTCAAACGGCGAAATGCTGCTGGTTTTACGCGACGCACAAAACAAGAAGAATTAAATTAACGTAAGACAATGAATTTGGCAGAGTTATAGATTCCTTTACTCAAGAGCGGGAGTGCGAATGGTTTTGCTAACCAACGAACACACGAACAACAAAGGGGGTGGTGAAAACCTCGCGAGAGAGCTTTTGCGATCGAGATTTCACTGTGATTAAGACGAGAGTTACAGCCTTCCTTGAACATTAATACGAAGAATAATACTAATTTTCTATACATTCAACCTACGGCACGAGATTAAGCCTTGAAAGATCACAAATCCATTCCGTGAGAAAAAATATTAATAGTTAAACACGGTCACTCGACAATCAATTCAGATAAAAAATAAAAGGGAACGGGAAAAAATACACCTCGCAAAAAGTTATGCAATGGTTATTTCTCACCTTTTAAACTCCAGCACCGGAACCGCAATTAGCTAACAATTCACAATTTAAACAAGATTAACAATAGATTGATCAGATTTCAATCAGTTGCTTGACCAAAATTAACCGCAATAAACCTCATACTAGCCTATTATATAATAGATATTAATATATGTCGTAGAATAGGGTCAAGTTAACCCTTTCTGCGCTTCTCAACCTAGGACGATGACGGCTATGTGCGTGGAAGATTTATAATACAAGCAAAGTGCAAATTAACTAAGTGTATGTTGTTCAAACAGTCGACTATCTTGGAGGTTCCGGGACAATAGAAAAACGAGTACGAAAATAACTTTACTAATATGCAAATTAATATACTTTTACAAGGTTAAAATAGGTTTTAAAACAGGCTATATACACTTTAGACGTACACGAGTCTCAGTGGCTAAAAGGGGGAGGAAACTTCGCGGAAACGGTCTCCGTACTAACGAACAAACAATATTGATTGAGGATCGCTCGAACGACCTTAAGCGTATACGAACACAAAGATAGAGGCTTACACTGGGGGAAGGGGATAGTAGAGAGAGCACTTGCACGGGAGAGGTGTGCTTTGCTGTTACCTCGGAGATTTGGTCCGAGGGAGGTATCCTTGCCTTGGTGCAAAGTTGAAATAATAGTCTCTTGACAATAACTATTACGGAATGAACATAGATCTTGTTTCGAGTTAGAGCACGAATCGAGACTGGGCGCGTTGCATTCGAGGAGCAAGTAGAACGAGTACGGGGTTGACTCACGCGAATTAATCGAGACTACTCGGAGTTTAAGGGGTTCTGCGAGAATTGTACAGAGTCCAACGGGACCCGAATATCGGTACCAACGGGGAGAGGGGGCAGAGGATACTGAAGGGATAGGCAGATGGCGGATACTGCCTCCCAACTCTGGTGCCGAAGGATTTATAGTGGAGTCGGAGGGGGATTTTTCCCCCTCCGTCCAAAGAGGATGGTTCCAAGGTCCGACGCATTGGCAGGCGAGAGTAGTCTAGCCCTTTTAGCATGATCGCGAGAAGGTGCCTAAGTCGGTGAGGCGATCGTTGTCTCCCTTCAGATGGAAAATTTTGGGTTCTTAATCTTGTCGCCGCTTTCTGCAATGACGAGCTTTCAGGCCAGCACGGTGTCTCATGATTTCGCACTTCCATTAGTGCATAGAAAATGGTCGACCTGGTGTTTGTTATCTCTCTCTCCATTGAAGGCGTGGAAGCGCCCATCATGCTATCTTTCTCCCTCTGACTTTGACAGTAGGGTAACAGCACAACCCAGTAACAACGAGTAGCCAGAATGTGATCTTTACACGATCAGAAGCGCTATGGGAACAAAGGACTATCGAGAGCATGGAAAATTTGATTCAGAAAATGAAGTTTCCATGTAACGAGAAATAGTTTTCCATACCATACAGCTGTTTAGAGACACAGGCTGTTCGTGGAGCCTTATGGATTGAAGCTCATATTAAGTACCAGAGAAAGAGTATATAGAGCAGAAAGTGATAGTTAAGGGAGTGAATTGGATGAAGACAGTACATTTAGTTATGATCAGCTGGATTCTGCGTTTGCATAAGGATGGTATGAGCTCATTGTCTCTGATTCTTTGCAAGAAGAAGAAGTGTTTAGTGTTCCCTTAGAGACTATTCCGATGGACGAATTAGAGGCTTCATACCCATATCTGTTTCTAGCAGGCCTGTTTAAGCGTTCTATTAGGGGGCGTTTGTATATAAGCGGGGAGCTGAGGAGAAGGGGCAAGATGATAAGTACTTCTGGCTGTGCCTATGGAGAGATTTCATAAAACGGAGGGCCAACTGGAGGATATAGTAGTTATCCGGGGAGTAAGATTGAATCCTCAACTAACGGGCAGTAGTTTAAAATCCAAGAATATGGATGAGTGTAAGTTGGAGCCTGTGAGAGCTGTTTCAGGATACGGAAGTCAAGTGAAGTCATCAGTTGAGAGGAGGGAAAGTTAGGACCGTAACTCTCCGTAAGTATTTTCAGCGAAGGACTCATGACCAAGGAAGTAAGTAATTCCTGACCGGAGAAATCCTAGTGAGGAGTTTTAAGCACCCAAGTCAAATTATTTCCTTCAGAGATTAGCACTAGCTATACTGATTAGTAGAGAGCCAGAGGTTACCTGTTTTTCAGAAGGAAGTCTTCTTGTGAAAGCAGCGGACAGTACCAAGGTGTCCATATTATTGCTGTTTGGGCGCTGATTATATCGCGCGTGGAGGTGATATGGCACTCAACCATAAAGTTTGTGAATGCTTTGATTTATTTCAGAGAAGTATTATACTTCTACTTAAATGACACCACCAAAGTACTGGCCGACTAAGGAGAGGTCAAGATCGAACGTGTGATGAGAATCATGGGAGAAGGGGGTTCGACACTCACTGGGACGCTCTTTTTACGTTTATTGTGATAGTCTATCTTAGTTCTTGCAAGGCATTTGTGCGATTACCGTCGTAGTGGTACTAATCGACTGCTTTTGCCACATGAATCATTCATTTTCGAGTTTAAATACAGAGGGAGAATAAGCCTAGAATAGCGAGCCCAATTTTCTTTCGTCTCTTGAGAATGGATGAGTTCAAGCACCCGAGTCCGAGAAATGTTTCATTTTCTAGTCTTGTTCTCTATCTATACTCTCATGATGCACAGCTTTATTTTACCTTAGTGGTTGTTGACGACCTTCTTGGTAGTAGACACTTTCTCATTCAAAGATCATTGACTGTTCCACTACTGCATGTAAAAACTGCACAGTAGGCTGCATTTCAAGAAATAACTGGTTACTCTCTCGAGGTTTAGGAAATTAGGTCGGCGGATGAGTCCGTTGAGTCATATAGCACCCTATTTAACCTTAACTTAACTAGCACTTCGAGAACATCTGGACTTTCTAAACACGAATCTCTTCCTTGGTGATCTGGCGATTTGGAGACTGCTCTTAGAGAGAAACGATATCTTCTATGTGCTATTAGCGGCACCCAAATGATTTCACCGTTGGTAAATTTCTTCAAGCTGGATTTAGGTTCTGGTGTGTTTCGAATTACGCTCGCTGCTCTTTTCAACGAGTATACCTGTTTCTACTTGAAAGAATGACCCATCTTTCAGAGGCTTGGCATGATGCAAGAGGATCAATGCCACACTTCTCGTCTTCACTGAGAACGGGACCGCAATCTCCCACCACACGTCCGTGTCAGAGTACTTCATGACCGCTTTCTCCACATTATCTAACAAGGATGCTATTCCACCAGCATTTATTGCACTGCTCGTAGTCACTGAAGGCTACGGACTGCACTTTACCTCATAAGTGAGAAAACCCTCAACCACATGTTCATGCTGAGTGAATTACGTTTAACTCTTGTTTCTAACATTAATAGAACCTCTTGGACCGACGATGTTCGATATGCTATGGTTCGACACTTAGATGACTGAGGCATGGCCAGTTTATTCAACAGGATTCGGACTGAGATGTATGCTGCCAGACTCATGAAGATTGGTTACTTTTCTTACTTTTGTAAAACGGAGAGAGATCAATCAACCCAGCAAGGGTTGAGGTCAATGGTTATAAGGCCTTTACGTGTAATTTAATGAACTGAAGAAGCTAGACAGAATCCACAACAGCGATCACTGCTTGTTGACCAGTAACATCAACTTATCAAATTTGTGGATATGCTACTTGCTCTGCGCCGTCAAAAGGCATTTTGTGCTTGTACGAGCGGCATGGTGTCTCCTTCGATGGTGTGTTTACAGAAATTTGGAGAGCTCGATGAAACATCTACTGCCTTTGGGATAACCAGCTGTGATGGCACCGCTAGTTATTCCTACGACGCCAGCCTGCTTCTACCACCTCTAGTTATGTTCCACCATGCCTAGGGTTGCAAAGCTTCTACATCAACAGGATCATTGCTTTCGACGTTTTCGGGTCACACGACCCTTTACGCTACAACCGTCCCAGTGTGCACAAGGGCACAAATTCCAAATAAGCTGTTGGATCCGAACTGTATCCTCAGTTTAAAGTCAGTTGGTTCTAATATTCATGGTAGAGCTGGTTGTTATACACTGCTCAGTACTAGAGATAACGCGCTGTATCATGTTCTTATATTGGAACGAAATCTATATTGACTCACAAAGCCCCATAATCGCTATGTGTATTGTAATCCCTCCCTTACTTTACGTTATTTTGGGGTAACCACGTTTGCCTTGAGCCGTTTTTCTAGATTACCTTCTATTTATACTTTTCTATTCATCTATTGTCGTAGATGAAAGGAGTGAGAATAATAAGCCCGCCGATGAGAGTGCCAATGATTCTGAGAGAGATGGATGACCAGACCAACGTTTTGCCTTTGCTCACTGTGACCTAATATCTGAGACGGCTTATTGGAAGTATAAGTTGCACTCCAACCGGTCTAGGTCTGTTTACTTCGATCTCCCCCCCCCCCCTTGCACACACAATTCTTGAATAGCTACAGCAATACGCACCGACACTTTATGAAGCACTCTCCTGTACTTTATAGCTACGACTAGTTGATCCCTCAGAATATATGCCGCATTCTTGTTGATTGTGTCTTTCTGGGGAATCTTCGCGTATATCACTTGTCCCAGTACCGCAAAGAGAGAAGTAACTACTAATTGTCCATTCCTCTAGAGCGAGAAATGTGCAGCCAAAATTTTGAATTCTTCGAATTTCTAGAAGAAGCTGGCCTCCTCCACTTCCCTTTTTCCTGTTATTTTACTGTTGGTTGACTGCTCAGGAGCTAACGAGAGGCGAACTTCTCTTCAACGCTACTCATTGGCTTCTTCTTCTGCTTTTTCGAGGTCTTGGTTTTTTTATGTAGTATTTTTATTATTAATACTATATTCTATTGATAGGCTAAATTTATTACGTCAAATTATACACTTGGTGGCACCGTTAGATAAGCCTTTAAATTTTAACAAAATTGGGTATAGGCTAATTTTTTCTCTAAAGAACCTTTAAAGACAAGGCGTACCCTTAAATGACATATTAGTGTTACTCTTATGAACGATCTATAAGCATTTTGGTGGGATCCAGGCGTTATCCAGCATAATACAGTGTACGGCGGCGTTTCGTTTCCAATTTTCACCTGCTAATTTTAGGCATATTTTTTAAACTTTGTTGTCGGAGTTTTCTTCCTAACAACAATCACCATTTTTGCTTTCATATTTTTTTTAAATTATAAACAATAGAAATTCTTTAATTTAAATATTTCTGAAAGAGGCAAGGAGTTTTCCTAGAAATCCGCGCTGGAAGGACAAGCTCGGGGATTTCAAAGTTCAACAACTTCAGGATTCGGAGGGTAGAAATGGTCAGAAAAGAGATGCGAGATTTAGAACTCAACTACGAAGTGATAGCAGAGATAAAAAATACAATGACAGATGATCTGGCGCCATGAGAACAGCTGAATTCGTCGTTGAAATCAAGGAGATTATCAACAACAAAGATCCCATAAGGCCTATGCGTGCCATCACAGAGGAGAAATGTGTGGAAGAAAGCTAATCTGGCTGGTGGTTCATAAAGACTTGAGATAATTTTTAATAACAAATGAGTAAGTACAATTTCTTTCATTGGGGATGTAGGAAGAGCGAATAAGCACAACAATACGCTGAGCAACAAGTTGCAACACTCGTTGGAGACAGAAATGATGTGTTTTTTCTTGGACCAAATGAATTTTTCCGCCATAAAAAAATCAAATCCCATAACAACAAACGGGTATCTGTTGCGCCCAAGGACGTGCCCATAGTCATGCAGAGGAATTTTCGATTGATAATGATTTCTCCTCCTTGGCGTCAGCAGTGAAAGTGACACTATGATAACCTACTTCTTCTTATATGGCCTCCGGATTTACAGCGACATCTATATTGTGTGTTCTGAGCCGGGGTAGTGAAGTATTGGATCTTGCTGGTAGCTGCACGGAGGCCTTACTTGTGGATGCCTTACTCTGTGCCACGTTAAACCAGCCCGAAGACCTAGGCCTTGCTGTCGGTGAATTTATCTGATTACACAGCATCTGACATTTGACCTCAAACCACGCTTGAATGCAACCCCATTCCACTTTTTTAGTGTGATATGGAAAATGAGAAAACCAAATCCAGTTGCAAGACCAAGGACGAGCTGTAGGGCAGGATTACTAGGAACTTCAGGGGCTTAAATAAATAGAGGCTGAAACCTGTAAAAGTTTATTTGTCTCCAGACATATTTAGCCAAGTGGATCTGACACCACCACTACTTATATGGTTTCATGCAGGGAAACGTCCTTAGATTTTAATGCGATCAAATGGTGTTAGTACAGCAGAAGCTATAGCTCCTGCGGCTTCGATTTCTTACTTTCGAGACACTATACTCTTTTAAATTCTTGCCTTTGCTTTTTAAAAGCCGAAACATATTATTCAAGGATGTAGTAAGCTTTGTCATTGTACTTGCGGCCTCATTATCTTTTCCTTGCTTATTTCTAGTTATCCTCCCTTCTTTCATTATAAGCCATCCCTTTTCTTAATTTAGATTACAGTCAGGGAGAATTATCTGTATATTTTGTGAAGAGGGCAAGGCATATGGCTTATAATTTCTGTGTAATCTGGGACTCCTAAGCTCAGGGGTGCTCACTCACTCGCAATGAATTTCGCCACAGCTCCGAAGCCCTTTCTTTTCTGACTAGACTTCTTTCTTTTTATACTCCTAGTTTTGTCACACTTTCTCTCCGTTTGTCTTCTACCTCTATATGTAGTGCAAATCAAATTCACAATAACTAACTTTTGGATGCTTTCAATATTTTCTTTCAATATATTTTGCTTCACAATTCTCCTTTGACCTGTATAAAAGATCTTACTACTAGACAAGGGCATAACTTAGTGTTTTAGTGAATAAGTCTTTTGAGCATTGATGTAAAGTAGAAGAGATGTCATGAAATGCTTCCAAAAAGTCCTTGAGGGAATATAAGTAGTTAGGGGAGGTGTTTGTAGGAGAAAATGCAATAGTTTAATTTTAGAGAACTTAATTGATAATCAATATGTAGAAGGTGGTAAGTTTAGGTACTCAGAGAAGCCTGTGTGTAGAAACCAATTCCTTATGTTAGTGTACAATCATTAACTGTATTCTGTGGAAATAAAAAATAAACATATTCTTCATTGTGAATGCGAAATTTTATTTGACATTTGTTAATTAATTTATCGACCGAAATTTATTTTGATAATTCTCCACGAAAATTAATTTATAAAGGAAAAAAATGATCAATTTTGGAAACTTATGGACACAATTTTTTAGCCGGCTAAACAGAGGATTTCAGAACTGTCTAAAACTTGAGCAAAAGTTTCTAATAAAAAAGATAGTTTAATCTTTATGTGAAGAGTTTTCGCTAAAATTCGTGCGATTCTTTTAGCGAGGTCAACAATCAATTTGATTTTTAAGGAATGAGTGATTAATGTATTTACAATTAAATCAAGACGACCTCCTAAACAAGTTGAGTTAAAGATAACATCATAATACATATAAATATAACACAATGTGACGAGCGTTTGTCACGTCTAAGCTCGTAGAAATACTCTTAGTATTACCTGGTTTATAAACGACAAAACAGTAATATAGGTGAAAGAAATTCCTTGACACAATTAGATAAACATAGTTTAAGGTTACATAAATAAACTTTGTGTGTAAGAGTTGCAGTCTATTTAATCCCTCCGGCGCCGAACGACGAGTGCATAATCGCGTACGGATTACGGTATGAAAGAAATGACAAGAGTACTAGGAGAATAACAATGAATCAAAGGGCATAAATGCGAAGGAATACTGGCAACTAACATTATCTTCAAAAAGGGAGGAAGTCAGTCTTCTTGGTAAAGCGAAGTAGGAGAGAGACCAAAATTTGCAGCAAAAAATAACGCGTAAATCGATCCGGGGGAAAGAGAGAAAGGAAAATTATGAAGAGAGGATGATGACAAGCCTGAATAAAAAGGGATAGTAACTTTGCTGTAGGTAGGACGTCAGGTGATAAGAAATATAGGAACATACTGATTTCGTTAAGCGTGATGATAACTACCAACGGTAGAAATATTCGCGGTAAGATAACGTATTCGAATACTCCTACGGGAATAGTTGATAGAGCCTGAAACAGCTTCAAGCAAAGCCGAGGAAAGTTAGTATTCCTGCAGCTGCCGATTGGTAAAGAGGTTGTAATATCTACACTCCTTTATCAGATGACTGGCAAATGGAATTTTACACTAAACGATATTATTTTTACTCCTTAAGCTTATTAAGGCAACAATATGTAACCCTTCGAAGAGTGTGTTAGGAATAGTCCTTCAATCAAAGGCTTTTCTAATGCACGAAGAAACGCTGACTGTCCTCGTCTGGGTTGTACCTGTTTTCTTGTCGGGCACACCTGTTTGTATCGATGTTCCAGGGATATCCTGTAAAATTACGACCTCCTTTGATGAACTATCTTTTAGATCTTTAACATGAATGAATCAGAGCTTATGAAATTAAAGGGTTATTTACCGCAATCCTAATGCAACAGCCTCTAATCTGATTCTTCATTGACAATCCTATTTAAATTTTATACTAGTAAATTAGGTATTTTTGCATGACTGCGACTCAGAATTCTTTTGTGCAAATCGGTAACATTGATTCTTTCTTAATTTTTAGGCGGAAACAGAGTATTGAAATTTGTAATATTAAGAATAATTCAGGAAGCTGGAAGATTGATCTGTACAAAGCGGACCCATTTGGATCCAGAATAGGAATAAAAATGTAATGTAGTAATATATCTTATTTTCATTACTTTTACATTTTTTTTATTTTTATGTTCCTTAGTACCACTTTGCTCCTTTATTTGAATTATATTCACTAAACGAGATTAAACGGGATAATCTAAGTAAAAAAAATTAATTCCTAAGATAGAATCTGCCAGTTTCAGTTAATTTGTGATTCAGGTTTGAGTAATGGTCGCTTACCATTGGATTAAGTATTAGAACTTCGAATTAATATATCAAACTCGCTAAAAGTAAAATTATTCGCAGTTTTTAAAAGTTCATATGTATACACATTGTCGTGTATAGGGTTTAGTTAAGAAAAAATACTAAAGAAAATATATTTTCTTCCTTATCAAGATTTTTGAAGTTTAAGAAAAGTTATAAATGAAATTAATATTCTTTTTTTAACGTTTTTGGTTCAAAATACAAAAGTATATTTAATATACAAATGTTCACATGTTTCAAATGTCATATTGCTTTTATGTATTTAAGTGGGTTAGGATGCAAGTTCATATGTTCTTATTATTCCTTAAGGCAGTGGTTCTCAACCTGCGGTTACATGGCCAAAATGGGTAAGGCAAACTTCTGGTGGGCCACAGATATTTGATAATTTTTAGTTGGCCATAGGGCCAATATAACGGCCGCCACTCATTAAATAACATAAAACTTTTATTCACTCCTACTCTTTGGTTTAATTAAATTAAATCCGTATTAATAAATAAAATATATTTAAATTATGGTGATTTACTAATTACTTAGTGTTTTAATGATTTTTTATTGGTCAGCCGTTGTAAATGCCGTTTTTTTGACTCCGAAAATAAAAAATTCTAGTTATCACTGCACAGTTGATAATTGGTTGCAATACCATTGCAGTTCTGTAACAATCTTGTGTATTACATTCATAACTGTTCTACACTGTTTTTTTTTATTATATTAGGTGAGCAACTTATATATCAACTGTTTACTCGGCTCTAATATTAATTATAGTTATCTTGTATAACAAATTGTGAATTATAGTTTTCAGTGTTGTACCGAAAGTTCCTTTGGCAATCGGCTGTGCTTCTATACCACAGTTAGCCTAAAAAGTAAATTGCCCAAAATTTGTCAATCCCAAAATATTGGATGAATATAACATTAAGAATTTAATTGTGTTGCCTTTGCGGTAAACAGTTAGCACCCACAGAATATATGTCCTGATAGTTTTGTGTATTTATATGTATGTATATTAATACCCTTTAGTGTCCATAACTTCTAAATGACTTTTAAGTGCGATGTTCAGCTTAATTCAATAAGTGAGCATCGCAAAATGTAAAACTATGTTTTAGTCTAAATTTTTAGATATTTGTATAAAATAAAATTTTAGCAAGCATATTATGGGTTATCAGATATATACAAAAATTACAATTATCACTTAATATAAAATAGAATAAAATTTTTTTAAAATTTGTAATAAGTTTCTTTTATTTGATATTATAATTTAGAATATGATTCTACAAATAATTATAAGAATTTTCAGATCCACTGGTAATCTTGTATAGAAAAAATAGGTAGAAATATAATGTTCCAAAAATGGGAACCTCGGACACTACTGGAACCTTTTTTTCCCAATACTTCAATCACGGTGCACAGATTATAACAAGTTCAAATCTGTATCTTGGCGCAATCCACAGCTTTGATGTGATATTAGTCATTTGAAACCAGGAATACATTGAGTAAAGACGTTTAGTGCTTCCTCTCTTCATGGATTCTACATCGTTTTATGGGTAAGTAACTTTTTGAATTTCGTTATTTACATTGTGTTTCTAGGCGGATTGGATTTTTATTATATAGATATCCAACTAAGTTTAACAAAACAAAAAAATTACTAATATATTAATGCAGTAAATTAATGCCTGTCCGGTTGCATGCTTGTGTGTGGACACGCGTCTATACGCTTGTGTATATGCACATATATATATACACACTTAAAAGTGACGATCCCGTTCCCAACATGACAATATTCACTGAAATTACTGATTCGATTTCGTTGAGCAAAAATACTGTATCAAAATGCATCGATGAAATGGCAGAGGATATTGGAAAACAACTAGGCGCACTTTTACAAGTAAGAAACTTTGCGTTATAGATTGATGAAACACTTTTACCTAATATTCAAGACATTTTATGGCGTATGTTTAAATTTTTTGATGATAATTGGGAATTCAGAAAAGAAATGCTTTATTTGGCGAAGTCTTTGAACTAATATCAAAGGAGTAACAATATTTAAAGAAGTATTGGAATATTTCTAAGAAAAAAAAAATTTCAATTGGTAACATCATTGCATGTTCAGCTGATAGTGGTGCTGATATGGTACGTATATACAGGGGCTTTTTTGAATATTTAAAAAGATTCTTCCTAATGTGTAGTTAGCACCAACATTTATTTGCAAAGAATTTGGGAAGATGTTTAAAAGATGTTCTTGTTGATGTAATAAAGGTTGTCAATCTTATCAAGTAAAATATACTTCAAGATCGTCTTTTCCGCCAGGTTTCTGATTATAATGAAAAGATTCGTTGAACTATGTGAGTGCTGAATTATTTCTAAGTGGCAGGAAGTTTGAAAATGAAATCATAGATGCAAAATCTCACATTTTCTATCTTTTATTTATATTGAAAAGCTAAATATGCTGAACAAACATCTCAAAAAGAAAAAGTATAAATCTTTTACTTTCAAAAAAGGCAATCATTGCTTTTCTTGGAAAGCTTCGTTTGTTCAATATTAATTTCATGCATAAAGAGTTGCTACATTTTCAATCTCTCGCCACTCTTAAGGAGCTTCATGAAGATGATATTTTCATTTACATCAATCATTTTAAAAAACTGCATGATGATATGGAAATAGATTTACAGATCTCTCTAGAAATGAAGATTCCAAGTTGGGTGGTAAACCCATTGGAGACAAATGCAACTGATGTTGACATCCTACTACAAGAAAACCGCGTTGAGTTGCGGAGTATTCAAACTACTCGAGCTAGGTTTAAACATAGACTCCATAATTTATGGCTAAGTATTGAAATGCAGCCAAATTTCCATTGCTTTGGGAGAATCGCTAATTATATATTATTGCCTTTACAACTTCTTACCTAGTAGAATCAGGTTTAACCACAGTCTCTCAGCTCTTAACAAAAGAACAAATCCGCTTATAAATTAAGTCGTGGCAATCTTCGTCTGTCTTTAACAAGCATGAATCCTGATATAGAAAAACTTGCTAAGCTGCATCAGCCACAAGGATCTCATTGAATAAATTACCAATTTTTTTTATTCGCCAGTCAAATATTTTTGTTATATTATATTAGGAAAATTGTAAAATATATAATGGTTATAAATGGTTGTTTCATTGGAGATGCAAATATTTTTGAAGCTTGTGGAATTGTTTATGTGAAATAAAAAATATGCCTGGTATCTTTTTTGAATATATTATGGATATATAAAATTGAACTATTATTTGGGCTATAATCATTTCATGGAAACCAGAAAGATTCCCGGTTCTAAGTGGGCGATGGGTTAAAAATGGTTGGGAAATCCTGCCTTAAGGTACCTGCCTCAATTGATCATTAGTCATCAACTAAGCCATGGCATATTAATGGTTACCTCGCCACAGGGAAATAATTTAAAATGCTGCATCCCATCTTGGATTCTAGTACCCTGTTTCATCTATACTAACCACGCTGTGGAAACTTTTCGTGTATCCTCTATTACTAAAACATATATATATATGAATCCATTAAACTACATTGAAAGAGAGAACGGAATAATTTTTCCTTGCATATATATATATATATATATATAGAGAGAGAGAGAGAGAGAGAGAAAGAGAGAGAGATAGAGAGAGAGAGAGAGAGAGAGAGAGAGAGAGAAAAATAATTTATTTACAGCAGGTGGACGTGCGTAACTTTTTAATAAAAAGAATTCCAATTTTATTCCAATTTTATTTTTAGGAAACACTTAGATAGAGTGGTCAAATTGCTAGAAAGATGAAAGATGCATTAGAAAGTTTAATCTCAGAAGAGATTAAAATATGGGTGGTCAAAACTTTAGAAAAATGAACAGGAAAAAGCTTTTCTGTGCTTAATTTCGAATAATCCACAAATTTGTAACCAAAGCATTGTGCGTTTAAAATGAGGTATAATTATATTCGTTTGAAAATACGACTTGTAAGACCTCATTTGGAGTATGCAGTACAGCTCTAGTCTACATACATGTAAAATTTCGACATAGGTCCTCCCAAAAATGTTAAGCCACCTCATTTTAGTTTCAACAGAAGATCGGCATTTGCCATACTAACCTTTTAAAGTCTTTAAAATACTAAACAAGTTTACCCATATTAATAAGGACTCATCATTTAAACTAGCTATCCAAGCTGATAGAATGATTTGTTTAAAGTGAATGAATAAAAGCCTTACACTGCGAAGGAGAGAAATTATTTCCTAAAATCCTAGAATAATAGGGCTAGCGTATGAAAAGGTGGATCTTGTACTACAATCAATAGCTTCAATAATCTAATCGATTTAGTTTATTTTAAACCATAAGCTTACAGATCTAAGAGTTGAAAAAGGGATACTTTATCCATATCCCCTCTACCTTTCTGTTCTTCATCTCTGAATTACACTATTTCCACTAATTTCTAACAAGCCTTGTGTGGAACTTTTCTAATTTGTATTTTTGCTATTCTGTAGACAGAAACACCTCCATTTACTATAAACTCCTAGTTTTTGCATTATTTGGAGTCTTAAATAGGGAGAATGAAACGTTGAAAAAGGTCCAAAGACTGCAATAAGAACCCCACTTAGACAAAGATACTGAGACAAAGAAGAGATAAATAAACCTCATTAGATAAGTTTACAATCAAAGCAAGTACATAAAAACACTATTCTGGATCCTGAGTGTTTAGAGTTACAAGGACTATAACCTCTCTTACATGAATTTCTAATAATAAAATAACCAATTCGTCATGTCTATGGATGATCAGTTTAAAATAAAATCATCGCTCTTAGACTTACTTGTTTATTAAATATTTTTCAAAATATTCTTTATTTATTTATGCAAGGTATTTTTGTAAATAAAAGGGAACCACTCTACGACCATTCATCTGCAAATTAGGATATTAAAATAATAATGCAATTATCTTTTTCCTGTCCTCAATTTGGAAATTGAAATAGGAACAAATTTGGTCGCAATTTATATAATTATAAACACTTAAAATTTGGTAATTGTAACATATTTCAGTGAGACACAGATAAATTAAATCTCATTCAGTTTGTATAAAATAAATGAACAATAGATTATTATTTTTAAGAAGCTAACATTTGTCCTTAATTCACATCAGCAGATCTCATTTACTAAGGGATTTGATAAATAAATTAGGAATATTTTCTCTCATTTTTAGATACTAGTTAAATCGAAAATTATATATTCTATCACTCATTAATGAAATATGGGTGTAATATAATCTCTCCATTTTTCTGAAACCTTCACAATTGCTTTCTTATTTACAAGGTAACGAATGTTCTAGTCAGTTAAATGCCTTTTGTTTTAATGCATCCATCTCGAATTCGTAAATTTCTAACCTTCGATTCAAAATCACTTTCGTCGAAAATAATGGAAAAATACTATGCTTAATCATTTGATTTCATAATTAATCAACAAATGAGGATTTTAACATTCTAGTTCATTGCTATATTTCCCACATATTTCGTATTAGTGTATAGAAGGCTCGAAAATTTTAAGGCAACTGTACTTGTGGCACTCATTGGTGCATTTATTTCAGTTGATGATACATATTTTGCACATACCTCTCAACAGTTATAATGAATTATTATAAATATAGAGGAATGGATCGTTTCAATTCGTTTTCTATTATTATCACTTAATCAAACATTTCTTATCGCCTCATTTTCTTCATAATTATTAAAGCAAGATAATAGTTTTTAAAATTCTTATAATTTGCATTTTTCTATCTCTTGGAAATATAATTTTATTTGATATCTCATTCTCTCATTCTCTTTGTGTCTAGCATGGAAGAGGAATGATACTCTATCCAATCAATATCGTATTTTTAAGATACTGTAACCAGTTGCTAGATAATGCATCCTTCATTCCATTGCGGTCTATTTTTGTTTATATGGGATTGATTACTTGCCATTAAATTTATTTTATTCATTGCAACTAGAGAATTTTAGTTACTTCCCTATCTAATTTTGTTTAACCTTATTTGCTTCAATTATATATATATATAAATTATCATATTCTGAATTGTAGCATTGTAATCTTTAAAATCCCTAAAAATGCCTGAATATTCATAAACACATGGGAGTGAAGTTCCACCATCTATTTATTTTGTATAGTTCTTCACTTATATTAAAACCATTAAATAGCCTTAGTGTGAAAGGTTTTATGTTAAATGCGAAAATACTTTCATATGCATACTTAAATTTTTTTTACTGTACTCGTAGGGTTATTAAAGAAAGGGTTTATAACCAACCAATTTCTCTAACATAATTAATTATAGCCAACTATAGAAGGAACGATCGTACAATATTTTTAGTCATTCTCCATCCTTTAGCCTCAGTAGTTTTGTATTCCCTTTTGGTAAAAGAAGCAGTCGCGAAATTTGCAACGAAGCAGCGCTAATTGCTAAAAGGTTAGAAACATCGCATATTCAAGGAAGCTAAACAAAAGGTCACCGAATTGCAAGATTTATATTAAATAAAATTAAACTAAAGCTGATCCGCCTTTTACGAGTAGGGTGCCGTTACTTTCTTGCTCTTATTTCATAAGTTATTCATTTAGGCGCTCATTTAACACTGCTTTCACACATTTATTTTTGCCTAATTTTGTAGGTATGATATTGTTATTTTCATATCTTACTTTCAAAAATGAAATAAATAAAATAAAAAATAAAAATAACTGTGAAAACCTTATCCTAATGAGTCAGAGTAAGGAAATATAAATAACCGATACCCTATTTTAAAATACTCAGTATTAAGAAAATTTCAGTTTACCAGCAGTATTATTAGAGATGTTTGCGAGTCACTAATACATAGATGATTCAGGGATTGATTCTTTTTAAAATTTTAATAATTGTTGGCTTAAAACTGACAGCAAAAATTCATAAATAAAGAATAAAGACATTTTTGGACTGCACTTATAAGTCATCAAAGATAAGCGTAAACGTTGATAATAAGATATAAAGTAAGAAATTGATCAAAAAGCCTGGAAAATAACTAATAATGTAAACATTTTGAAAGTACATAAAAACAAAATTATATAACCCAACAAAAAGAGAGAAATAAAACAAGAAATTAAATGTGACATAAATTAAATATTCAATACTAAATTATGAGCAAAAAAGGCTTATTGAAATACAGTAGCACATAAAAATGACCTAACGTGACGAATAAATGAGACATATAAATAAACTTATTTAAATAAATAAAAAAACATAAAAAACTACATATAATTTCCTATA
Organism: Ceratothoa steindachneri; assembly: GCA_963969495.1. Lineage (NCBI taxonomy): Eukaryota > Metazoa > Arthropoda > Malacostraca > Isopoda > Cymothoidae > Ceratothoa > Ceratothoa steindachneri. Next base: position 44,893,168 of record OZ018334.1, read on the forward strand.
ATGAGCGTAGTAGTTAGTGAAATAAAGCAAAGAAACAAGATAGAAAAAGTAACGCAAAATATGTAAGCATAAAACTCTACATGTTTAGGCTGAAGAAGGAATGGCTCAAGGAAGAAACAGAACTAAGAGAGAAGAGTATAAATAGCTGCGCTCTTCTCTTGATGATTGAGTCGATAATGGCGAATTTTCCAAAGGACTCAGCAGACAACTGAAATCTTAATCTTTCAAAGCTTTTCCAGATCTTGTAGACTTTGTTGGCGGAAGTGATGTGCATTAGGTGTTTATGTTTGCGGGCATGAGTGCTCTTGATTTTTTTTGTACTGTTTCCATGCAGTGCGACTTTTATAACATTCATCCTTTCCTTTTGCTCAGATAGTAATTAGAGCCAAGTTTTTGCTTATAAAGCGCAAAAAATGTGACCTTTCGAAGGAATGTTTTTTAAATAGTTTGTTAAAGAAGTTTGCGATATAAGGAAATGTGAAAACTGTGAAGAGATAACGCGAGTAAATAATAAAGCAAAACTAATTTGGGTGTTTTTTTGCGGTGGTCACACAAATGCTCGAATTTAACCGCGATTTAAAATGATTGCTGAGGCAAATTACTTAAAATGAACGAAGTTTTAAAGCTCTATCCAAAAGCTAACTAGCAACAAACTAAGAGGTGCGGTAAATAAGCTTTGCGAATCGGTAGTGCAAAACAAAGGAAGGGGGATGGCTGTTTGTGGGGGTGTTAAGGCAAGTTATGCTAAGCCAGATCCTGCAGCCGCATATTCTTGCCTCGTCTATTTAAGAAGCAGTAGCTGATCACAGATCATCAGTCACAATTTTTTCAACAATGGAGAAGGTTGAACACCGCGCAGTGATCAAATTTTTGACCAAGGAAGGCAAGAATGCAAAAGAGAATCATGAACGCATGGTTGCAGTGTACACCAACACGCCCCTTCCTATGCAACCATTGCTCGCTAAAATAGGGAGTTTCGCCAGGGTCGTGAGTCCCTTAAAGATGACCCCCACCAGGACGCCCGTCAGACGTGAGCAACGAGGACAATGTGGCCCGTGTGGATAGGATGATCCTCGAAAATCAATGGCTAAAGGTCGAAGAAATCAAGCGAGAACTTGGAATATCACATGGAAGTGATATCAACATTACCCAGGACAATTTGGCTATGACCAAGGGTTCCGCTCTTTGGGCCCTAGAAACCTTACGCCCCATGATCGACTTCAACGTCGTCAAAGTTCATAAGGCAAAAGTTGCACAGCTGCCCTGCATGAGTGCAGATTTGAGGAGCTTAACCATCCCCACTACAGTCCAGATCTAGCCCCTAGCGACTACTTTTTATTTCGCCAGCTCGAGGCTGCACTGCGTAAAACGCCTGTCTGGAGACGATGAAGAACGTTTAGCTCGTCGTCTCATTAGTGGATTGAACAGCAGTCGGGAGATTTCTGATTGTCAGGAATTCGAAGCCTTAGGGAGAAGTGGCGCAACTGTATTGAAGTCGAGGGTAGTTATAATGGAAAATAATAAAACACATTTCCTCATATCACGTCACTTTATATCTGAATTGCAAAACTTATTCACCGATTCTCGTATTAATAGTTGTCTAGAGATGTTAAAGAACCATTTTACTATCATTATTCTCGTCCTGCCAAAACCTCATCATAATTAAAGTATCTAAAAATATTTGTATTTTTCGACCAAGATAGCTTTATTCATGAAAGCAATTAAAAAAATATCCAGTCAAACAAACGAAATGTTGAAACCCTTTTCCTCTTGGATGTTGTAAGCGAATAATAAAACATTAGTCAGTTAAACAGAAGAAATGACAAAACCTTTTCCCTCCTTTAAAATTGGAAAAACAATTTATAACAATTTAAACAGGGTATAATCTAGGAATTCGAATAGGTTGTAGAGATACTTGTATACATTTTATAAAAGAAAATGTACTGACTTTTCCTACCTTAATTTTCAAAATATAAACAGAGTATCTCAGCACCATCAATGGTATGAAAATAAATAAAAAGATAGATTCTTTCAAAATCTGCATCTCTTTCAAGAAAATTTAGAACTTCCATTACACTTCTATTACAATGATTATTAGTGGCCTTTAAATTTATGGAAATTTTTTCAATTAAGTTAGGACTTATTCTTTTAAGGAAAGCTTCAAAAAGACAATATTAACGATGACATTTACTACTTACAATTCTGCAATAAAGCTGTTATATGGGGCATTCACCCCCTTCAGGTGTTATTGGTTTTCTCTGTGACTTTGGTTCTATGGGATCATACACATTAAAAAGAAAAAACTAACAAACAATTGAGTCATGATTTCACACAAAGACACATTGGTTGTAGAGTGTATGTATGTATTGAAGTTGAGCGACTTTCAGTCTCACACGTCCAATTCAGTCTCATTTCGAGTGAATTGGAACTATGTATCAGGTTGGAATGAAACGAAGGTTTAAATAGGGAATATATTAAAACTGGAAAATTTATCACTATGTATGTAAATATTTATTCATAAACATAACATACATTGCTTTCTAGAACCTCATTACATCTGTCACCAAATTTTTTAACGCCACCTTTGTAAAGTTCTTTAGGTTTTGATGCAAAATATGAATACAACTCGTTCTAGATCTCTTTTCTTGATATCAACCTAAGACCATCAAAATCTTTCTAGAAACCACTAATAAATTGCTAATCAGAAGGTGTAAGTCCACGAGAATATGGAAGATAAAGCAATATTTCTCAACCGAGCATCTCCAGAGATCTTTTTTGATTTAATCTGTGTGAGAAAGGCTTTCAAACGAAGAAGTTGATTGCATTGGCAGAAATTTTAGCTGTTGTCTCTCAGTTTAGAATGGACAATTTTCTCATCATTTACTCTACTCGATTTTTTTGGATGAATTTTTCCAATCACTTAAGAAATTCTGCCTCCTATACTGCTTCATGATCGGCGGCGTTTAACCTTATGATAAAGGATCCACTTATCATCACCAGTAAAATGCCTGACAATAAAGGGTGAGTGAAGGTGTTGTGAAACCAATTACACGGCAAGCAACACTCTATTGTGGATTCGCCGCGGAGAGTACGTGCAGGACCAACTTTTTAATCACTACCCTTTCCACTCCTTTTCAGTTGATATAGGCCAGTCGTATGAATTACGTTACATTCTTCCTTCAGTTGAATGGAAGTTGTAGCCGAAATTGGTCTCACAACAGCTTCAATCTATTTGTAATCATGTTCCTTTGAGCGACATTCTTTTCGTCCGTCTTTTACACTCAAATCCACACTTCGACTACGGGAAACCCACCTCGTGAATCCTGTTTCATTTACTGCATCATCGTCGGAAGTGCTCCAAATGGACTTTTCCGCTGTATTTCCATTGACACCTTTAAGAAACTCATAGAGTAAAAAATATCTAATGTGACCTTTAGATAGTAAGACATAGGAGTAGATACCAAAGAAGATCATGAACAATATTTTTATATTCTGAGATAAAAAGGTATACATTACTCATTTTACTATTCCCTAAACGATAACAAAATGCACTAATTTAATAAATGTTATCTAAAGCTTTATTCTAGAAATTCGGTCCTCAATTTCATTTCAACTTGATAATTAACTTCACAATTTCTTCATAAATAAAAAATATTAGGGCGGAGTTCCTCACGTAGGTTTTGCTATTAAGTTCAATAAGAAAATAATAATAATAACAATAACTAGATGAGAAAAAATAAGAGAAGTGGACTTCTGAGGAGTGGGACCGGGTTTGGGGTATTGGGTAAACACTAGGCAGGAACCTAAAGGTACGAGGAGGCCATGAAAGGGAAAGAAGACATAAACTTGCGAAATCCTGAGATATTCTTCGATGATTGATTTTCTAAAATATAATATTCTCTTTCAATGATAACATAAGTAATAATAAATGAAAACAATTGTTTTTGTACAAGTCAGCAAATACGTTACTCATAGTTAAAAGCCTGAGAGATGAGAAGCAAGTTGTTTATTCCCAAATAATTATAGTTAAATGTCGCGGAATGGAAAAATAATGTCGGTACCTAAGCTCTTAAAAGCTTCTCGAACTATATTTAAATCCTTATACTTATTGATAATTATCGTTAGTGCGTTATTTATAATTCGCATTTTAATATTGTCAATTGGTTAAAGTAGGTTAACTATGATTTTTTAACCTTCCAAAATATTCATGACGGAAGCTCATCAAAGTGGTTTGGGATTTAGTGGAGATTTGGTTTACTCGTTTTGTTAAAGTATTCTTTGATGTTGAACCAAAACAAACGCTAATCTTGTCTTTCTATCTCGTTAAAAATATTTGCCATTTTTATACTAATGATTTTAGGCCAACAAATTTGAACGCTTAAAATCGATCATGTTTAAATGTTCGAAACATGACCAAGTAGAAAATTCCTCAACCACTCAAAAACAACTACCTAGATGATTGCACAGTACAATCTCTCGGGTATATCCTTAATTATTTCCTTCCTTTGCCTCCTAATTAGCTTGAAGGTACATAGAAAATCCCTGCCAACACTACCTAACCAAAAATTCCGACTATCCTCACCTTTGCACTCATTTTCTCTTTCTTAGGGTAATTTGGTCCAAGTCCCAGAGACATTTTTATACGTTTCATAAAACTTAACCTACATTAAATCTAATTCATAATCAAGTTTTTCCTCGAATCTTCCTTAATGGGACACCCCTCAAAAATAGATTTAATTCAATTATTTTAGGTTGGTAACAATAAATGTTGAAACTGATGGAGCAAAGGAAAAAAGGAACAATAAATGGCTCAACTTTCAAAAAGTAATTTCTGAAAAATCGGTTTTTAATTATTTTTTCTGGCTTTTCTTATTTTTTGTTACTTAGAATGACGAAGTGAAATGCGGCTAAAACCACACCAGAATTTAGTGTAGAGGATGGAATATATGTAAAAGGTATATAGACTTAGATCCACCCAGGGACGCTAGAGCCAGGAGGGTAAAAAATAATTTAGATATAAGTTGCATAATGGTTGCCCATGTTGGTTTGATTTTACATAGTCATTATTCATTTTGCTTTACTAAAATCGGGTGGGGGGAGGAAATCTCCAAAGGTTTTAGTTTCATAAAAGTTGAATATTTTGGAAAATCGTAAAATTCAATTCCTAACTACGACGGGCGGCGGTCAATAAGTTTTGCAATTGGGATATAAGGAAACGAGATATGGGGAAAAGTATTTTATTATTAAAAATTTGATCACTGCGCGGTGCTCAACCTTCTCCATTGTTGAAAAATTTTTTTGACTGACGATCTGCGATCAGCTACTGCTTTTTAAATAGAGGAGGCAGGAGCTGCGGTTGGATGTCATAACTTGTCATAACTTGTCCTAACACCCCCACAAACAGCAATCCCCCTACCTCTGTTTTGCCCTACCGATTCGCAAAACTTCTTGACTGCCCTTCGTACATATGTGATGGTAGGACTGGTCACAATGCAAACAGAATAAAGCTAAAAGTAGCATTATTGTTTTGGATTTGAAAAGATTGAGCACTAAAAGAGACCATCTTTCCTGCTATACCTTTGGGCTCTTAGTCCGACTTAGGTTACTCTTCAAGATAAAAATGCTTAGGTTCAACAGTAAAGAGAGCTGCAAATTAACCACAAATTTCAGTCGTCCTTCCACGCAATATTATATATCGCCTGGCCAATTTCCGTACGATTTTGCTGCAGACGAAATTACTTTTGTTCATCTGTATTTTGCGGTAAATTAAAAAACAGCAGCAAATCATTCACAATAAAGCAGCTGTTCCTGTTGATCTTAACCAATCTTGCATCCAGCGTGAACTACGTAATGCTCTACCCATTATCACCAGTATAGTTGGTAGATTTAGGTTTTCTATGTTAAAGAAAACTGCTCATAATCACCTTTCTTTGGCAAAAACAGTAAAAAAAGCTGAAATTAGCGGAAAAAAATGCAGCCATCTCTGTTAAAATAAGGCAATCTTGCATTAGGTATGGCCACTTTCAACATTATGCCTTCTATCGCAATGCCGGTAGCCATCGATTTTATGAAGTAGAGAACTGTATATATTCACCCCTATTTGGGAGAAAGAGTCAAATCGTCAAATTAACACATAATGCAGTCGCCGCTCTTGACCTTAACTAAAACTGCATTCAGCATGAGCTCCATCCCCATGCTGTAAAATCTATTTGGAGTGTTTGATGATTATGTAGACCTGCATATTCTGAAAAGAATAAGAAAAATTTCAATTAAAAAAAAAATTGATGATCTCGGTGTTGTTCTTAATCAAAACTGTCTCTAAAATGGCTTCCTTCCTTGTTAAATTCTTATTGCCAGTACGTAGCCGTAAGAATACTTTGGAGGAGACAACTGAATATTTCCACATGTATTTGGTTGATTGAATAAAGAAAGCTGCTAGTTAAATATAATAAGGCAACCGTCGTTGTTTAATTCATCCAATCTAGCATGGCCTCGTTTCCTCCTATACATTCCCTAGCCAGGAGAGCAGCAGTAGTATGATTCCGTAGGGAAGAACTGCATATGTTCACCTGTAATTCGAGCATAGTACTAAAGCTGCATCTTAAACACAATACAGATTCATTCACTTTTATTGTTAACCAATCCTGCATTCCAAATATTTCTCTTCCACACAAATAAGTAAAGTGTGTACATATTCTATTATTTAGATATATCTTCTCCAGCCTTAAAAACCTTGTGGGATTCCTTGTACCCCGAGAGAAGTAGTGATACTACAAACCTGGTCACCATGGAGTAACCTAATAGTGGCTTTAAAAATGGACGCCCAAAATTAATATATATATATATATATATATATATATATATATATATATATATATATATATATATATATATATATATATATATATATAGGGAGAGCGAGAATGAGTGACAGATAGATAGATAGATAGATAGAGAGAGAGAGAGAGAAAGAGAGAGAGAGGGAGTGAATGATTTTCGCAACAATTGGGAAAATTTTTGTTCCACTTTCATTGGCTAGAAAATTTGCCTAAAATTAAAACAAGTGGAAGCAGGCAAGACTTTCCCACCACTCAGCTGGAAAAAATACTAAAATAGACATATAAATTCAATAGAAGTAAAAAATATATGACTAAAAGGGAAATAATAAAATTTAAACTTTAGCCAAAGTAACCACACACAAATTTAAGCTTACAACTATCAGATATTAAAAACTAAACAAATATAGAGAATAATTTGGAATAGAACATTGTTTGACTAAAACCTAGGAATAGAAAAGTTGCAAATTATGAACAAACATAGAAAAAACACAAATGAAACACACAAAAATTTCAATAAGTTCATTTCCACTGACTGCAATTTAAGTGAAAATGAGGAAAATCTTAATTAAGAGCAAAACATTACAATTAATAACCTCGAATGTAGGAGCAACTAATTCTACGAATATAAATGGGGGTGGAGTGAGTGGTGTTGAGCGGGATCTCAGAAAATTGGTAGCAAGATATTTACTGGGTCACTACTTTGATAGATAAGCCGTTGTCATTTAATTTTGGGTTTAATTTTTTTATATAATTGGATTTAATGTGATTTGATGCTGCTTGAATTGTAGAAAAATGATCTGTCTAAATGGAATGACTACTATCAATAATCTGTGAACGTATTAGGCAGCGGTCAAGTTGAGAAATAGGACAACCAGTTCATTATGAAATCCCTACAGATTTTAAACCTTCGGGTAAAGTTCCAATTTTAATGTTTCACTTTTATTTATAATATTTTTACTTCTAATTATTTTGTATTTCAATTTTACCTCTTTTTAAGGCTGATTGGTTAGTAAATGTTGCCTAATTATTGATGTAATATATAAAGTAAATACGCCTGAGATTTACGATTTCTCTCAAAGATAATGAAATAATTCTGATGTAAATGTTATGATAGAGAATGGTGTAAAAAATAAAAGGTGTAGAAGAAAACTTGAAATTCCCATACGACGGCGAGTTTCAATATAAATATGACGGACCTGAATTCAGAAAATATCGATTAAAGAACGCGAAAATATTCATTGAAATGAAGTGGGAAGAAAAAGGCTGGTGGAGTTGTAGAAAAATGTATTAAAACTAGAATAAAAAAATAAATAGAGGAAGATATACATAGGAATATATATTTGACCTAAAATGAAAAGTCCAAATGCGAATATGCTACTTACTAGGAAAAATGAATAATAAGGTCTTTATTCTCATTGAAAAGAAACTAAAAATAATAAAGTTCCTTTTTTTTTTCTTTTTTTTTAATTAAGGGGCTATCGGCGACTGCCGACTTAGGCATAAGTTGCCATAAACAAACAGCCTAGTTCTAGGCTACTTTAAAAAAATGAACAGGAAACAAAAATAAAAATAAATGACAATAACAATAACAAAGCAATAACAAAAACAATAACAAAAACAACAACAAAAATTAGACCGGGTTAAATGAAAGGGAGAAGGCCGGCCTCCCCCAAAAAGTCAATAAGTCCACCAGTCAAAGTGCACGCACTCGTCCCGAGTACAAGGGACAGGCGGTAGTGACCCCGCCCATCCTGATACCGGGACAGGCGTCGTGCGCGAAGATCACCCAGACTGGGACATTCGACAAGAATGTGCCGAAAGGTCTGGGGGACGACGCAGTCGTTGCAATAGAGCGCAGGCGAACGCTCCATCAAATAGCGATGCGTCACACGAGTGTGCCCGATTCGGAGACGACAGAAAGCAACCTGAAGCCGCCGCGGCATTGGGGGATAGGTCCATGGGAACAGTCACGGCACAATGGCACGCAACTTTAAGTTCCCTTCGACCGTCTCCCATCTTCTTTGCCAAGCAGTCCGAAGAGCTGCCCGTATTCCTGCCATGTAGTCAGTGTGAGGAAGAACGAAACGCTGGTCCGGTCACAGAGTCCTCGTGGACTCTTTGGCGCCCTCATCGGCATTTTTTTGAAGGACATCAGATTAATCATAGCTTCCATTCCACAAAAAGGGAGACAAGAAGGAGGATTCCATGAGGTAGAAGAAAGTGAGGTTTTAATAGCGGTAAAGAACAAAAAGACGGACTCAAAGGAACTGAAAAGTTATGACTAGAGTTGTCCAGCTAAGACTACTTGAAAACAGAATGATGAGTTGCCTTCAGATTATAAAGTAAACTCAATATCATATTTCTTTAAATAAATTTGTAGTACTTCTGAGAAATTCCGAAAATAGTGAGATAAAAAGACTTAATAAAAGTAAAAAAAAATGTGTAAATATTCGTGCGATTCGGAATAAAAATCGGAAATAAAATCATATTCAATAAAAATACACGAAACTTGAAAAAGTATAGAGAAATATTGCTAATAATTCTTTCAATAACTAGAGATAATAAAATGAGAGAGACAACAAAGAAAATAAGGATTATATTTCTTACAAAAAGGAAACAAAGTTTGCTCAAATGTCAGGTATGATTGAAATCTAACCGATTTAAGTTATTTTGGGTGAGAAATGGAAGTGTGTGGCAAGTTAGATGCTGTGGAGGCGGATACACTGGAGTAAGTTATCCACATCCAATGTAAGAAAGAAAAGAGAGAATTTCTCACGAAAGCATAAAAAGCATGCATAATAAATCATAAATACCTACGAAAAATGGAAAAATATTTTATCTTAAAAGGGCATTAACAAAACTTCCCTAACACAGAATAAGAGTTTTGATTTTAAATGAGATATCAAAGAGAAAGTTGATATAAACAAAACTAATCGAAAGACAATAGAGAAATAAAATGAAAATTATGGAAAAAAATGGTATAACAAAAAATAATTGACCCGACAGATGTTTCAAGCACAGAGCGCAAAACTTTCAATTTTTTTTGTATTTTTTAGCGGTAGAGAAGGTTACTCAGTGAGAAAAAATCTCTTTAAAGCAGCAGTGGATAAATTAGCCACACACAGATATACATGTGATGAGCAGTACAGAGAAGGTCAGAGAGGAAAACTAGAATTTCAATGACAAGGGATATAGATTACATTAAAATTGAAAGTATATAAATGGACCAAATTAATACTTGGAATGTTCTACAAAAATGATAGATTTCACCCTTCTCGTTTTTTGTTTTACTTTCAAATATAATTAGGAACGTTTCTAAACCTGAGGGTGTTTTACACTCAATATCTCAGTCATAGTTCTGAAGGATCTCTATGTCGTGAGATCGGGTGATTCAATTCATCTTAAATCAAGGGATTAAGTCTATATTCAAGGAAATTCTTTGTCTCTCTTTGTTATTTATTTGAAGGGTAACGGCATTATGCCCGTAATTAGGCAATTAGTTGGAATTTACGAATTATTGGCGGTTGCCATTGCCGGAGATAAAATTATACATATTCTTACTTATGGGCAAGTCTACTTTGGGTTCATGGTTTAAATCATGAAAATTAAAATGCCGAATAGGAATTAATATGAAAATTCATTAAGGACTGATTTATTTAATCCAACCTTCCAGATAAATCGCATTTTCATGTTTTAAATCACTATTTTTTTTTAATTGTTAATAACGTGTTGCCTCGGAATAAACATCACGCTCCTTTTTCGGTCTTCCTTTCTGGTTATTATTTATCAATCTCTCTTTTCGTCAACATGCACAGCACGAGACAGAACTAAGACTTTCTGCGTCACTTTCTAGCAAGAGGGGAAAGTAACAGAGATATCTTCCAATTTGGATTGTTTTCTTGCGATGTTCGATTCCAAATATGCTAATGTTCTAAGTGGAATTAACTTAAACGTTTTTTTCTGATTCAAGAATCATGACGTTCTCAGGAACAGTTCTTTGCGATTTACCCATAAATTTTTATAGGGCTTTACCGTCGAATCACCAAATATTTTCATTTTCGCATCCTGTTTGTCTGGGTCGCAGCAAAATCACTGGCGTTCATCACCCATGCCGTAAAATGAGGCTAAGATATTTTCAGGATGTACGCCGTAAAATCTTGTTTTCATTGAACCAGAGATGACGTCCCTGATTTCAAGAATATGGTTCCTCAATAGCACAAGAATTGAAACAACGTGATCAGGATGATATTTGAGGTTGTGCTTTACTAAGAAATCATAGGACATTTTATCGTATAATTTAACGCAGTATTTCACGAGGACCTAGAACTTCCTTAACATCCCCCCCTCCCCCATCGGAACCATCAAGATATGTTGTGTAGTAGAGAGCCAGCTATATTGATATTCCTCACTTTAGAGACCAGCTAACTGAGATTTCAGACGTAATATTTAGTTTGATAAGAAGATTGACTTCCGCCTTTCTGTTGAAAGAGATTTTACTATTTGTTTTGGCAGTTCCATCGTCAACTCATTAACTTTTTAACAAGTTTTCCAATATGTCCAATGAAGCCTGATCAGGCAGTTGCCGGTTCTCCTAGTTTGAAGATCAATTATATCAGGATCTCATTCATATGTAGTTAACCTGTCATGAAGTGGCACGTGTAGCCCAGCATCCTTTCCAATAAGCTTATGACACCAGCATTCAAGCACCCCGTGTTTTTGTTCTTACAGTCTCCTCCAATCTTGAAATTCTCTCCTCGGTTTCTTTATTCCGGTCAAAGCATACAAGCCTTGAGTGATCTTATGAGCCGTACTTTCTTTTTCTTCAGTTTGATTGGGAATACGATGTAATAGTTTCATTCGTTTGAGGCTTCCACGTGATAGCGTAATGTTTCTGGATCACTATGTCAGTTTAATTTATCCATGTCCTATTGAATCACATTGTTTTTCTCTTGATGGCCATCAAAAATATCTCAAAATTATTCTTCTACATAGCTCTCTTCATGAAAAGTTCAACTAAGACTTCCGATCTTTTGTGTCATTCATAGCCAAGTATGCTTCATCTTTGTAAAGATGACTGACTATCCTTTGAGGAGGCCGTTCAGGAAGCGTGCAGCAACAGCAACTTCAGCGGGAGCGTGCATCAGATCCGTAGTTTCCTGAGCTTTGCAAAAGGTTTGTTAGCGGCTGCTTCTAAGTTTAGCTCTTTATCTGCCTCAGAAATTTCCAGAATGAGCTCAGCATTTATTTATTAACATTTCTTCTACTTGTTTACAGCAGAATCATCTTCAGTTCCCTCCTCACTAAATCTTAACGTCTTTCTTAGTCTAAGAATGACATCTATATTACTAAAATTTCAGAACTCTTCTTTCTACGAAATTATCTCCCTTGAAGATCCAATTTAGTTATCTTCATCTTCACAGCAAGGTCACCTAACACATCCTGAGACTTGATGGATCATCCCAAGAATTCAATTTCCACCTAGTCGCTCAAGAAGATCTGACGCTTGTCAATGCAAACGTCACAAAGTCAATTAAACTCCGGCACAAAAATATCAATAGTAAGAGGCTTAACTCTTCCGCTTGCAACGTCTGTCATCTGAATCCACTTCAAACTTAGCATATACGAGAACGATTTTTCTTTGATTTTCACTAGCCACGTGAACTTTACATTCGATTTTATCTACTGAGTCATAACTAGACAAGTTAGTTCGTTACTCATCTTTGGAGAACCTGGTTAGACTTTTGAAGCTAGGAAAAGAAAATTTCCCGACTGCAAACGAATCTCTTTCTGAAGAACGTTTTTCCAACTCGGTCCCAGAAGCAGACATTTTTCTATTTTGGGGTGAAGCTTCGGCTGCAACAAATATAATTCTAATGAGAGTAATTATATTTATTCCAAAACTATGCGTTTGCTATGCTATACAACCTTCTTTCAGCATCCTTTTAATTGCTTTTATTTTTTAGGAGTAAATGCTATTAATTAGACAAAACTTTGAAAACACTCATTTGTATATACATATATATATATATATATATATATATATATATATATATATATATATATAATTTTCACCAGCCAGATTAGATACATACTTTATCATTGACAAATCTAATAAGTGATTAGACTTAGTAAAATTAAAAAAAGTACTTTCTAAAAAAGGATGTCCAATCACTTGCGCTGCGCAATTACGACCAGCATAATTAGTCAGAGCCATTTAATTAGAGAATTTTGAAATAGGGATATTTTGTCTAATTTATTAAATTGAATAAAATGGAGTAAATTAAGTAATCTTAATAGCCAATGTCTAAGTTCGAAAACAATTATGAGAAACAGTTTAAAATATGAAGTTGTTTTCTATTAAATATTTGCTATTTCACAATTAAGCAGAGAAACAATTTTTTTCATGTTGACTCATTTTGGGGGAAAAATGTATAAAATATATTTTTTTTAGAATTATAGTTTAGATAGAAATATATATTAGCCAAAAGTAGATTCCGACTTTTAAAAGTATAATTATTAATAGTTGGCAAGGCAGCCATACAATATATGATTTCGCTGACGAAGAGGTTGGAAGGCGATGTTCAGTTCTTCTTCACGTTGGTTGAAATTTGTCGTGTTCAATGCACGAGACGCAGCTCCGGATATATAGTCCGCAAAAGAACCTTTGGTCTGGCTTAATTGCTGCCATATGGCGGTCCTTCCATTTCATCTTATTTGCTCAAGGAAAACCTAGGGTACATTACCGAAAGAAGAGACAACCCGGGTAAACGCTTTGTCGTCAGGCTTAATGGAATATAACCAAGAAAGTCTATCAGTAAGAGTCGATGCAGCTTCCGCTGTTTGAAATTTAAAAGTAATTTAAACTGTTCTCCGGTGCTCTTATCTCGCCATGGCCAGTAGAGAGATTGTTATACAGTAGTCTCTTGTCGCTGAGTAAGCTGAGATCCCCTTACCTAGATAAGAAATTTACTCATCCTAGCCATGTCTGCAACAGCATGATCTCAATATTGGTGGCTTCCCCCACAATCACTGACTTTAATTTTGGTCACGTATTTAGTCATGGTGATGTTTATGATCTAGTGGAGGATGTCAGGGTGGAAGCTCTTAATGAGATACAGGACGTATGATTCGGAATGGTTCAGGAAGATATTCAGTACAAAAGCTTTACAAAGACGCATCTTGGTTACTTTTCTTCTGATATATGTTTTTCGAGCTTTTTTATAGATTCTCTTGAATGCGGTCTTAGTTCTTCGCCAGTCTGTTTACATTTTTCTGTTTATCTTAGCATCTCTCAAACTGGTGCACTCTAGGTAAACTGTGTATTCAGCTCTTTTTGGTTCCTATATAGAAACAAGATAGTGGAAATCGATTCTCTTCTTCAAGCTTAAATGCGGCCTGAAGAGTTTTCTAGCCTTCGCTAGAATCTTAAGATGTAGGCCTGTAGTAACTTCAGGTTGAAAAGACTGCCATCAGTGCAGTACTATATGTAGAAGCCATCGTCTTCACCAATATTTTGTGTGGCATCATGCTGAAAAAGATGGTAGGAAAAGCTAGCGAGAGAAGATAGCCTTGTTTACCGCGGTTATCTATTAGAAAAGGCTCTGGAAGATCGTTATGTATATATGTATATATTTCAACTTTTCTCCGGGGGTTGCAGGTCACCAGCCCAGAATTCTTGGATCTTGAGATTTCTGAGATCTTTGGTATAGGAAACAATCTTTGTTCCTCTCAAAAGTTTCTTGCAGGGTGCCTAGATTTTGCAAAAAAATCGTTTTATAGAAGTGAAAGGCTTCCCGAATACAATTTTAAGAACTTCCTTGTTTTACCGTTTTCCGAGTCATATTCAAATACCAGTCTATCAGGTATAAAATGTTGATTCGAATACATAACTATAGTAGAGGGAGAATTCCTTCTGTCGATTGTGCTGTTTGCCCTAAGCAATACTTTGGGCGAACTGAAAAATCATTAATTTTAAACCTGACCTAAAATAAATACAATATATAAAAGAGTTGAAAGTAATAGTGCTTTCTTTGTTTATTTATCTGAAAATATTCCCCCTATCAATGGGTATTCGGCTAAATTTATTTATAAATCTGATGACAATGCTAAAAGAAATATTTTCGAATGTTCATTTATTAATTTCTTTTCTAATTTTATTATATCTCCCGGTCTCTTTAAACTGGCCGCTGTAATGAAAAGGCTTATTTGTAACGAAATTTTTCATTTTAAATCTTAGCCGATTTGATTTGCTAAATTTGCTGAATTCCTGTTGTTATTTCAATGCATTTATAGTTGTATGTGTATGTACTCATATCTTTATGAATCATTTTGTCTACATTCTTTTCTCATATTTGTAACTTCCGGAAGAGTCATACCTTTATGCCTTTAGCCTTCGTTTCCGCTATATAATCCAATTTTTTATATAATTTTTGAATTTTGTGTTCTTTTGTTTACATGGGCGGGGAAACGCTTTTCCGTCTCTTATATATACCACCTTTGTAAAATTTTTCATTATTCCTTGAGAATGTACTGAATAATTTCGAAATTTCTTGGAATCCGCCTTTCATTTTTCTGTGAGATTTTCCGCTCCTAAATATATATATATATATATATATATATATATATATATATATATATATATATATATATAAATATTGTTAAACACCACGGTATATTTCACGTTTATCAAGTTCCTTTGACAAAGTTCTATGCTTCTTAATATCTTTTTTAGTGACTTAGATTTATCTGCCAATTTTAATTCTTTTTTCATACTGATTTCAAATATTTAATGCATTTTCACCTTCATGCTTAAGTTATTCTGTAATTTTTATTTTCTCGTTTTCCATGAAAAAGGCCTTCGGACAAACAGAGAGGGTGCTTGTTCAAAGCAAATACTTCACAGCACAGAAGTAGTAAGATAGTAATGAGTGTTATTGTGCAAAATACCGACATTATCGTTTCTTTTTTAAAGTCTCATGTAAGAGTGATGGCTTCGTCAAGAGAAAATTGCGTTACTGATCCAGACACATTCTGCTACATATGTGGCTGTTACATGCTAGTTCGTCAAAGGCGCAATCTATAAACTTTGTGATCCGCACTTACATGTATAAGGCATATTTTGATGTTTTTCTTTACTATCAAGATAAGAACTGGGCCCCACATGCTGTTTGCCATAGTTGTGTGGAAAATCTTCGTGAGTGGACGAAAGCAAAGAGAAATGGTGTTCCTTTAGAATCCCCTGGTGTGGTGAGAGCCAAAGGATCATGTATTGGCCTGTTATTTCCGTCTGTTAAATACTAATAGGATTGGCCAGATAAATCGGCACAAGTTCGACTACCCAAAGCTCCCTCAGCGATCCGGCAGTACCTCATGCTGAGTCTTTACCAGTTCCGATTTGCAGTGGATATGCTTTCTCCGACGATGAAAATGATGTACCTATTATGGACGTCAACGGAATGGATTCAAAGTCTGCAGATTCATCATCAGATGCTGAACAGTCATTGGCTTCTCACTGTTTCAATCAATAGGATTTGAATGACGTGATACGTGATTTGGCGCTCTCCAAGAAAGCTGCAGAACTTTCGCCTTTAGGTTAAGTGAAAGACATATGCTTTACAGGTCAGTTATCGAACAAGGGAGAGTTCATTTGTTAAGTATTTCTCTAAGGACAAACAATTCATATACTGCCACGATATTCTTGGTCTGTTTACCGAGTTGAGACTTGGCACGTATAGCCCTGCTGAATGAAGACTGATTTTGGATAGCTCCACGCGTAGCCTCAAGTGTGTCCTTTTGCATAATGGCAATTACTTTGGTGCAGATTCTTTTAGGTCACTCTGGCCATTTTCGAGAAACTCACGATGACATAAGAATAGTCATGGATTTACTTAAGTTCAATGAACACAATTGGATCATATGTGTAGACCTTAAGATGGTCAACTTTCTCCTTGGCCAGCAGAAGTAATATAAAAAGTTCCATGCTATATCTGTATGTGGGACATCCAAGCCTGTCACAAAAACTGGTCCCAAAGAGATTGGCCAGCTTGGGAAACTTTAGAAGCAGGAATGCCAAACATTGTTAATGAGCCAATCGTAAGTCGAAAGAAGATCGTTTTCCCTCCACTTCATCTCAAACTGGGGTTGATGAAGCAGTATCTCAGGCCGTTGAGCACTGACAATGATTGTTTTCAGTACATAGTATCGGCGTTTCCTGCTTTGTCATACGAACAACTAAAAGCAGGAGTATTTGATGGTCTCCAAATCTGAAGACTTCTGAGTGATTCTTGATTTGTGAACACCATGAATGAAAAAGAAAAGTCAGCCTGGCTCTCATTTTCTGCCGTTGTTCGTAATTTCTTAGGAAACAAAAAAGAGGATAACTACAAGGATCTGGTTAATAATATCCTTTCAGCTTATCGTGATCTGGGATGCAACATGAGTGTGAAGCTGCATTTCCTAAATAGACACCTCGACCGATTCCCAGAGAATCTGGGAGCCGTGAGCGACGAACGAGGGAAACAATTCCATCAGGATTTGATGACGATGGAAGAGCGCTACCAAGGTCACTGGGATAGTCACATGATGGCGGACTACTGCTAGACGATTAGAAGAGATCAGCCAGAGAAGACTTACAATAGAAAGAGCAACAAACGCAAATTTTTGCCCGATTGAAATCCAGAAGAGGTCCTCCAGCCTGAGATGTACGGTCATTAATAAATTAGCATCTATTTAATTACAGTATTTGTAATCCTAATGTTTAATTCAAGTTTCTTCTCATATGCAATAAGATGTATGTGGAAAATATCTTGCTTTACTAAAAATATCGTAAAAGGATGATTCAAAATTACTTCAGGGCGTGATGATAGGTGTGATAAAATGAAAATTATTGTATAATATTAGTTATTAATATTACGAAAAATCTGCAGCATTTAGAGAAAATTTGAGTTCAGGTTTGAATTCAGTATGCTCGAATTAGGTAGGAAAATGTACTTTTTTCAATTCACCAAATACATTGAACTCCAGTAGGATTTGTCCTATGTTCAAATCTCTTTTTAATAAATGCGTTGTGTGAAAAACAAACTTAAATTGCTAAGCTTTTGATCTATTCGATCATCTTCGGAACGTCTTTAGGTATTCTTTCCTCCTTCATCTAAGAAGTATGGTGGAGTCAGAACCAGGTTGAATGAAAAGAATTTTAATGAATAATAGTTAAGAAAAAAATTGGTGTGGAAAATAAGACGATAGCTTGTGGGTGAAGAGATTATGTAGGGTTTGCCCTGGAAGTGAGGGCTACCTTTTCATTTATTTAGATTTCTTTTTCTTTGTCCTTCACCTTCAATCCTGTAACTTGTATTTTTGTGTAAACCTGATTTGGTGTTTTAACGATTTCAAGCTTTTTTTTATACTTATTTTGCAACTTTTTGAAATATATATATTTTTTGTTCAAATTATTCAAATTATTATATCTATTTTTTTTATTTATTTACACATTCATATATATATATATATATATACTTTTTTCATTTACATACATATTATTACATATACATACATACACATTCGTGTACATATAAATATATTAATATATATATATATATATTTATATATATATATATATATATATATATATATATATATATATATATATATATATATTATACTTATTTTAAGAAGGATAAGATTTTGAAAAGTAATACTATATGTAGTTAATCAATTAATCTACTTCTTCTATACTATATTTTACTATTTGTTTATTTTTTGTTTTTTCTTAATTACTAGGGGTTATTGAAATATATACATTATATATCTTTCATTTAATACATTTATTGATGTTCGTGAGTGTATTTGTTAATATATAGTGTGCGTAGTTGTTTGTTCAGTGTGGTCTCTCTGTGAACAATGGTGTCAACTGTTCCTCTGAGCTTTGTCTCTTGCTGGGAAATTGCCTTGTTCTGGTCATTTCTCCCTTTTGTTAACCTGGATGTTTAGACCATCCGCTAGTCCGGGTGCTGTTTCATTCAGGATCCTCTTCCGTGTACTTTTGGTTAGACTTTGGATCGCCAGATTGATTGGTGTCAAGGCGGCTCTCTGGTACAGTTCTCTTTAGGGTATTTGATCTCTCCTTCTGTGTTTGTTTATATAAAGAGAAGCCTTGTTCTTGAGTCTTTGCAGGCGCTTAAAGCGAGACGTACTTAGGAATTGAGCCACCACCGCAGGATATATGAGAAGCTCGAATATGCATAAGATATAACTTTCTGATTTTGTTAGAGCTCATATTTCTAAATCTGTGAAGTTGTTGAGTTCTAACTTCGCCAGATTTTCCCGCGTTATAAAGTGATGGTTATACCCAGTGGAGGTGATGTTTAGCCCAAGAACACTCCCTTCATTGGTGTTAGGAAAATATTAGCTCCTCTATTGTTACATCCGCTGTTTTTCTTCGGCTGAGGGCGAGGAGCTTAAATTTTAGGCTATTTGTGCGGATATTCCACTTTCTTTCGTACTCATTTACGTTGCTAATTTCATTTGCAACCTCGGGAGCCTGAGCTCTGGGATTCTGTATGTACGAGGGATCACTCGGGTTATATCATCCGCAAAATGGAGATATAATGAATCTTCCTTTACCGGAGTGGTAAATCTATTGTGCAGATTAGATAAAGGAGAGGGCTCAGACAACTTCCCTGTGGGACTCCGGCCTCGAGGAGGAACTCTGGTCCTTGGTGACCCTCTATCATGGTTCGGACGCGCCGTTCGATGACGAAGTCGCAGATAATTCATTCCAGGACCGGGTCTAGCTGAAGGTTTTTTATCTTATGTTGAAGGCCCCTCAGCCAGACCTTATCGAAGCCTTTTTGCACGCCCATAAAGAAAACTGTTTTTACGGGATATTTATTCCTCCTCGGCTAAGCGTAATGTCAAGGGAAAAGAGCCAATAAGGTTACTGTAAGTTTTTAAAACAACTTTAATGGTCAATTCCTATTCGAAGCCTGGATGTTGAAGGCAGGTTTTTCTTCATATATTAAGATGGCTTCTAAAATGTTTAGCCTAGCTATATTTCTCTCTTCTCTTTTAATGGTGGTGTTTTCAACTAGAATATCTCTAGATAGGTTGATGGTATGCGCGCTCTGAATATGATTTTTAGGCGCTACGCTCTGCAGATGCATGGGTAAACGCATCGAAAAGGTAGTGATTTTCATGCTAACATATTTTTAGTTATTATGAAGCTTGCAGTCTTCATTGGAACCGTTAATCTCGTAAACTATGTTGGTTGACGTTAGATTTGATCTGTTTTTGGCAGCTGTTGTTTTTCATAAGGAGATTGTTAACTTTTATCGTTTTATAGTATATAATAAATTGAATTTTGTCCATTTGATTCTTAAAATTGATGTTATGGTTACCATTGTCCTTGTTTTTTCGTCCATTTTATAGGCGTAGAGATCTGATTTCTGTAATACAGTTTGATGTTATTTACTGATTCCTCATTACTTTTCGTTTATCCTTATCTTTGAATTGCATACTTAAAATTAATTGAAGTTGTTTTTCAATCATGCTGTTCGAGAAACCGTTGTTCACGAGGGCTTGTTTCAATCGGGAGATCTCTTGCTTGAAAAGTTCCACGTAGAGCAGCATAGGTATGCTCGGCGAATGTATGAGCCGATTATCCTTTTTTTGTACCTTTCAGGACATTCTTTATTGATTTTTTTATAAATTAAAGGTAACTGGTTAGCTAGGTGTCTCATTCTTGCCATTCTATTTTGTTCTGAAGTCCACTTAAGGGATTCTTATCCTAGGAATAGCGTGCTTTCATCATTGTTTTCGTGAGTCGAGGCTTCTTTCTCTGGCGATATCATTTCAATTCAGCCTCCAAAAACCTGTCATTTAGTGTTCTTCAGGCAAGGCTAACACACTCTGCTGTCTGCTCAATAGAAATCTTCCTTTTATTTGTTCTTTTATTCTTAAGAGGCTGTTGTATTAATTTTCTACTTGTTCTTGGAGTTATTTTCGTTTTAGAAAACAATTTCTTACCCTTTTTGGGTTTAAAACTTGTCCTTATCATTTTCTATTAATAACACTCACTGTTTTAGTTGAGATACCCATGTTTTTTGCTATTTCTTTCTGCTATAATTAAGTGCCCTTAGGTAGAACGTTTATTTGTCCAATTTTTCTAGGAGTCAAATCACTCTGTTTACACATTTTGGCTTAATTCATTTTCAGCTAAAACTTACCTGAAAAACACAAAAACGTTATTGTCAACAATCATAGCTTAAAATATGCACATTAATTAAAAAAATGACAGCCAATTAATAATAGAAAACATCGCATTTGAACTCTAAATCCAAGATACCAACTGGCCTTGACTTCATTGAAATAGAGTGTTGTTCCTTCAGCGTTACTAATTATTCCTACAAAGTAACCTAAGGATCTTGAAAATAAAACTTAAAAAGTTGCTCATTGTTAGTCCATAAAATAAATCATTTTCAATTAAAAAAATGGTTTAACTGGCTTATTGGCGCAATTATGATTATGCAGTTTAAATGTCAATGTATTTGCTAAGTTCTTCATTAAGCTCTCGTAAGCAGCTCTACTCCTAACAGTCACGAGAGGTTATAACATAAGGCACCCTTTCTAATGCAAACAAAATTTTACGTATGAATTAGCTATTTTAAATGTTCTCCCAGCTTTTGAAGATAATGTAAAATTTACTTCATACATTTTACCTCTGGCTTATAATTCGAGAGTTATTTGCAATAGCGCAATTATAATTGTGCAATTCAAAATGCAAAGCTGTAGCTAACTCAGATCTGCATTAAGCCTTTTATTACAGTCAGCCTTTCTAACGCTAACAAAGTTTTGCGTATAATTTAAATATTTTAATTGTAATCAAAGATTTAGAAAAGAATGGAAAGTTCAATTTATCTATTTAGATTGGCATTTTAAACGAGAATACTTTGTAATGGCCTTATTATAATTATGCGGTTAAAAAGGCAATGTTGTAGCTAACTAAAGTTTTCATTAAACCCGCATAAGGAGCTCTTCCTACAGTCACAAGAGGATATCGCATTAGCCAGCCTTTCTTACGCAACCACAATTTGCGTATCAATTTGATATTTTATTTGCTATCCCGGCTTTCGTAGAGAATGGAAAATTCACTATATTCATTTTAGCTCGGCCTAATAAATCGATAATTATTTGCAATGTTTTTTTAACCGCATAATTTTTATTTAGTCGTTTCATATAATTCTCGATTTATAAGGCCGAAATCACAGGTATACGCCAACAAGCCACGCACAATTCGTGAACTCGAGGCGGAAATCCAGCGTGTGATTAGAGGCATCAAGCCACACATCTGAGTGTTATCGGGAATTTCGAGGAGCACATAAATGTATGCAGACTCGGTGCAGCTGGAAATATGACCAAAATTGTGTTCAATAACTAAAAAAGAGACATAATTCATTAGAAAGAGGCAGAATATAACCATTTTATAAAGATTCGTTTTAATTATGCCCCTTTCAAATTCGGCGCCTTTTATTGAATACCTTCTACAGTGAACAGGATTAATATTAATTAAAAATGTTGGCGGTTCAGTTTTAATCGAGTTTTCGCCATGAACAACAGAGGAAAGTGCGGCTGGAATAGAATACACTTTATTTTGATAGAGAAAAGCTTGCCATTCTTTAACTTTCCTCTCCCAGGTATTGCAAAAGTTATGTTACAATCTTTAGGACGCTCTTAACATAAGGAAACAATGATAGTTTAGATTCAGTTAAACATTTTTTATAGTTTTAAGATATAATTATGTGATTAAATTGTAAAATTGATCAATCTGACCGCCCTCGGCAGCGAGCAGGCTCTCCAAACGAGACCTGAAGGCCGTGCGCACGTTGCGGACGAAGGGCTTTATCATGTTGGCGCACAGGCGGGTGATGGCGAACTTCAGCTGGTCGAGATTGCTTCTGTTGACCTTTCAGGCCTTGACATCGACATTCACCCACACGGTATATTCGAGAGGGTTGTGGTTGGGGTTTAGCGACAACAACGGCCAAAGGTCCTTCGTCAAGAACTTCGTGTTCGACCCCAACCACTCTTGCATGATTTAGGCCGTGTCAAAGACGTTCGCCTGCCTTGTACTCTTTCTCAGCCAGAGATGGACTTTCGTGGCCAAGATGTCCCTGCAATGAGCTCAGTAAGCCTGTACCCAGCCGAGAATCTTCCTGGCGTCATCTTCTCTCCATTAGAAGCCACGAAGCCACGGGCAGAAAATAAAGCCTGGCAACGTGAAATTTACAGAGACGCTCTCCAAATTTAGACTTGTTAAGTGACCTCAAATTTCAGCATTTTATCAAAATAGACTTGAATTTGAAATAACTAATGAATCTTAATGTGAAACTAAGTGCTCTACTTTGTCATACTTTTTCTTCCAATTGTGAATTTTTTTAGCTTTATATAATTACTTATCTCAATAAGATATTTTCAAATTTCAAATCAGGAAAGTGAAGAAAATTTATTGATTATTTTCTTTTTTCACGGGAGACCCATAACATTTATTCAGATCCCCTGGCTGGGGCAGAGCATTAGGAATAACGAGACAGATCATAACCTATAACATTCTCCATACAAACATGTACAACATTTGTCCAAAATGTCAGCTTAAACATTCGATATATGTGGCCGCCTAAAGCAAAAGAATAGGCAAATACATCGATCAAGAATCTTCTTTTATATCCATATATAGATAGATAAGATTAATTTCATCATAAATTTAGTTTCGATATTCTTTTCTTCAAAGATATTTCCACTTCTTTTTACTCAAATTAACTCTTGTATTAACAATAGGCTTCGTTTCGGTATTCGTTACTATAATTTCTCATAGAAATGCATGTTTACATTGTATTTGTGCTTTTTTGACTAATGTTAGCAATTTTATTTCTTATACGTCTCTTCCGGCTAAGGTTAAACCTTAGGATAGTGTGAATCATCAGGAAAGTGTACAAATTGGTGTAATAATTTCCGCTGAGATAAATAAAGTTTCAAGATGACGAATTTGTCTAATAAAATAATTGCTGTTCTTATGTTGCTGTCCTTACTTTGTTTGCTATTTCTCCCGATCATTCATCTCTCTCCATTTCCACAATGAAAATTTATGGCCATGATATTGAAATACACTCTTTTTATTAGTTCAATTAATGAAATGAATAAACCAAAATAAGACACCTACTGACCCACTAGCAGTTAAGGTAGAGAGCGATTTTCTCAAGAATTGCAGCAAAAAATAGAAATAATTAATCTTTCTCGACTCTTCCAAAGATATCAAAATATTTGAACTCACGACTTATATATCTTGCTATCCCTTAAATTTAATTCGGATTTTGGATTTTAAGGAGAATACAACGGATATTCCAAAGAGGAGCGACAAACTATTTCCTATTCTTAAGCTATGGAACATAAAATAGAAAAAGTAATGAAAAGAAAATGTATAATAAAGAAATGTATTTTATAAAGATGAATATCGCTTATTGATGATATATTATATTTTTTTGTTATAACACGAATCAGAAAAGTAAAGAAAATATAAAAGTTTCTAAGAATAAAACGTTATGAATTTAGGGGAGGAGAATCTTAAGCCAGGCATTGCAATGTATTTGGTTTATTTTCCATTTTGGTGATTTAAGAGACCAATAATTCGACTTCAATTTATTTCGCCTTTATTAAAAGAGATGAAGTCTGCTGAAAAATGTATATTCATCACAACAGTAAATTTGACTGACAATCACCTGTAGTCTCTCATCCTCATTGCTTTAACTTCATTATTAATTAACCTTTCGTCGGCAGTGAATGATAAATGAATTTTGGCCGAGCTGAGCTTGATGAAATCCAACGTTATTTCCTTTTCATCTCTCATCCCAGCTCCCATTCTCATGTAGTTACCAATTTCCCCCTCAGCCACGATCCAGATGCTGACCAATTAATCTTGGTACAGTTTTATTTTAGTCCTCGTAAGCCTTTGACAATAACAGGGAATGGGCGATAAGTTTCACTGTGGTCTAAATCCACGTGTATTGAGATTAAATGAATATGAAAAAAGACAAAGATAAAAGAGAGGATTTTGATAGGGCATTGGTGGAATGAATATCATGGCGAAATTCAAAAATTAAGTTAAAGAGAGCTCAGTTATTGTTTGGGACCCTTATGCGACCATTAGTAGGTGCGAAGGACAAGTAAATCAAATAGTTGTTTGAGTTAAATTATAAGTTATCAAATTTATGAACCCCAATATGCATATAATTGTCTTAATTTTTTTTTAAATTTTACTCTTTAGAATCTTAGCATTTATGAAGCGTATTGTGCAAAAGAGAACTACCCGGCCGACCTTAGTTTTGTGTAATTTGCGGTTAAAGTTAAGTACTGATAACTACTGAATAAAGTGGTACAATGTATTACTATTATACATCAAATTAAATGTTTAGGCTAGATCTTTCATGCCGCAGTCCTGTGGTAGGAATGGCTGGACATCAGGTGATAATGCTTGATCGAGGCGAACTGTCCACTCTGCACGAACCGCAGAGTGTGGAATTTAGTTATTAAGGTGGTGGATCAGTCAGATACCAATCTCAATAGATCACCTTTTTTAAGTAGCCTAATTCCAGACGTACAGTTTAGCTTCTCTTTCCTTCAGGTTGTTTACGCAGAAGTTGCACGTCTACATCTTCCTCTCGTAATACTGGACGCTGGTGGTGAGGCGGGGCCTGGCATGGGTCTACTGCAGGTCTATGGCCACAGCAGCTAGGGTCGGGTCTTTATTCTCCATGTAGGCATTGATACAGTTACGTGGTACTTTAGACCCTGCGAAGGTGAGTTGTTTTTTTTATTTTTAGCTGGGAGATATTCGCCGCATCCTTATCCAGCCTAGCATACTCCACATGGTTGCTTATGCGGTCACAGGTGTCCCATTTAGGTGCATCAGCACCAATGTTGTCGGTCGTAAACACGGCCTTATACTTATTCAGCTTCACTTTCTGCTCTGCAACACACTTCTCTCTACACATCTTGACGTACAGATCATAACAGGTTTGCTAACTGTGCCCAGGGAGAAGGTAGACCTTTTCCCGGCTCTTGGCCCGCCATTAATAGCTGCATCAGGTGGACAAGGACTCAATGTGGTCATGAACTACCTGAGGACATCGTCTGGAATCCTGTTAACACTCGGTGCAGTGCCACGCATGTACACTGCGGCAGTCACTGTCGCCCTCACTTCCTTTACTGTATTAAATACTGGCTTAATACTAATGGCATGGATGTTGCAGAATGCCATCTTACAAACAACTATTTTCTTATCATTTATCAGTACGGAGTATTCATGCGTCACTTTCCTGCTGCTGTCTGCCCCAGTATAGCACCTCTTCACATTACTAGTATCCACACGACTAATAATATAACTGGTTTGAGCATTGTGGCAGGCCATTTTCCAATAGTTATAAAAAATAAGTTGAGCATTAGCTGCACCAATCACATCGTAGCACTTTCTTGGTCACGTAGTTTTGTTGGGACCCTGAGTACCATAGGCTTCACCACTGTTACGTGTCAGCTTGGCTATGCTCCTCTTCCACTTAGTTTGATAATAAACATGAATCATAGGTGGTTCCTGGCTTTAAATATTGTCCTCAATAACACTCCAATTACTATCTACAATAGTTGGGTTATCAATCACCTTGTTTTAACTCATTATGCACGAGAATCTAGGAAAAAAGAGCGAAAACACAGGGATAAATTTCATGTGCACTACCGGTATAAACGTCGTAAGAAAGTGATCAAATGGTAAGAGGAGAGAGAGGCAAGCAAGCCAGATCCTCGAGAAGCGCTCTGTTTGGCAGAGCGGGGTATTTCACCATATCTCCATTTTCATTGGCCGCCGCACTTTCTCAGCTAAGTTCCCTTTGGCCTCTCGGGTGAAGGTTAGTCTGGCCCACATGTTGGACTAAAATAAACAACTTTGGACCTTAATACACCCCCTGAAATGTTTGGTTTTGCCTTTTTTGACATTACCACACGATATTTAAACAACTAAAGAACAGGTTCCCGCCTGTAACTCAAATCCGCCTCTATTTTTGAGGGTTAGTTCTCTTTTACACGACATGCCTCATATATTATCGACATAAATTAAAACGCTAACAAATAATTTCTACGCGAATATAAGCGAGACAAGGTGAACGCAACACTTTCTGTTTTAACTAGTGGGATACATAAAGCAACGTTTCCTCCACTAAAGTCACACTTATACGCCTTGACACATTTACCCATTTCGGTCTCGTGAAGGTTGAGAAACGAAAAAAACAGAGTTTTAAAAAGAATTCTGTCTGTCCAAGTAAAGTTGCCTTTAGCTCACGAAATAGTGAAGAGAGCGTTGATAGCTCCAGCAGAAAACAAGCTTTTTATTAGCTGCCTAGACAATTTTAAAATCAGTTTTCTTGGTCTGGGTGTAATTGGGAATAAGGTTTCTGGCAAAAAAGGTTTCCTTGTTGATTGATTGTTTACTTAGGTGTTCTTTTGGTACGGAGATCAAGGTGGCTTATTTTCCTTCTCTGAATAGATATTATCCCTTCCATTAATTTGTACAGTTTGATGTGGCAATAACGTGCGTCAAAAATTTGTAATATCTAAATTCATCGAATGATACAAATCTAGTTTGAGACCACCATAACGATTTGAAAATAAAATTAAATTAAAATTCCTATACATGATACTATAAAACATTTGTTCATCGAACAAAATTAAACTCATATATTACAAAACAACAAACATCTACAAATCTGCTTATTAAAATTAACGTCTGCCAAGACTCCTCGAAACTCGAGTCTACCAACATACTCTACGAGTATTATTGCCCACATGAATACTGCAAGCCTTATAATAACTAAATAATGTTGGCATGAAAAGTACCACTCTTTCGAGCCATTTTACAATGCAACTTCAAAAGAAGCGCCTGAAAACCATATGGAGAGCATTCACAAGATCAGCCTAACAAGAAATATATTGGTTGAGAACACCAAGATAGAAATAAAAAGAGAGAAATCCATCTAGAATAAACATCTTAGAATCCTTCATAATCAAAAGAGAAAAGATAGAAAGAAGAAAAGGTGTGAGAGAGAGTAAAAAAGATTTTGAGCGCCAGAGCCCCAAAAGCCAACCTTCTAACACCCAAGCCACTACTTAGAATCGAACATTAAAATTGTTCTAAAAATCCATCTTCCTAATTGCTCGTTCACTTTGATCTTACGTTCAAGCTTGGACTAATAAATAGCCCTTTAGAAAAATTCCTCATTCTAATATCGGCTCAGTTCACCTAACTTTTCACAGCACTCTGCACACTGCTAAGTCACGACCATCTCTTGTCTTGAATAACTTTACGACGGAAAGGATTCTTCTATATCCAATTACGTATACATCAAAGAGAGGAAGAAACACGAAGAAATATATGTGTGAATCGCAGGGTTTTACCCCAAAGTGGTTACATCCTTAAATTTCCATATCTCAAAGTATTTCTTTTAAATATCTGATACCCTTCCGCTTTATTTCCATCTAGCACAGTATAACCTGAGCACCAGCGCAAGGTTTCAGAAGCAGTCAGTAGTAGGGTGTAGTGAACTCCCGAAAGAGACACCGTCAGGGCCTGGTTAGCGGTGAGGAGCCTGAATCTGAATGCAGGAACGCTTATATGGCTAGGCCTAAATAGGTAGGGTGGTATAGGAGTGTACTCCCCAAAAGAGGTAGAATATATAGAATTAAGTCTATATGGGGGGCTTCTTCCACTATTGAAGCGTGGATAATAATTCTCTAAAGTTTTATTTTCAGAAGGAGGGGGGCCTGAGCTAAGATAAAGGTCCGCCAGTTTTCATCAAGAGATTGCCTCTGCCAGAAATACCGAACGGTAAAAAACGAAAACTTCGAAGTTTTGCCGAAGGACCTACTGATTTCTCTAATTAAATTAATAAAACACACAACGGATTTTTGGTAATTTGCTCTGAGAATAATGATGTAGAACAATTACTTTCATCAGTGAGAAAGATTGCACTGCGGAAGATAGACCTAGAGGCAAAGATTCCACCGCATGTCATCGCAAATCTTAGTATCTTATTCAGGGAAATTGAAACTTGGATAAAAGAACAAACACTTAGAGGAACTTAAACAGAAACTGCAAGAGCAACAACCATAGCTGAAAATTCATGACATCATTAAATTCAGAAAGCACACATATGTTTTCAAAATTCTGTGCTAGTCAATTGAGATTGCCACAAAAGCACTTCAAAGGGGACTGCTTGCTTACAGTATAACAATCCCCGCCAGTAACATTCCTAGGGACCAGTAACATAATATCCAAATTATTTCAGATACTACAAGATGGAAGATCACAATACACAACCTGCCCAAGAAAGAAAGAAGAAATATGCTCTGAATGTAGCGGCCCCTATTCGCAGAGGAACTGCTCAAATAACACTAGAATATGTGTAAACTGCAGAGGGATCAATAGGACAATGGCACTAACATGCCTAAAGTGAAAATAAATAATAAAAAGAAAATAAACCGAAATGCATCAACGTAAATAAGCTACAAGATACTCCTCATATGCAGCAGCAGCGAAAAATAACGGTCTTCTACACTTACACGACATGAACATTGCACAACCATGAACATATTCCACTACTTTGAACTCCATGAAATTTCCAATAAATGTTCTTCAACCCGGAAGCTAAGAGAAGACCCTAAATGCAGTACTGAAAGCAAACAGCCTAGAACCGATAATCATTCCCCGTGAGGTAAATTCTTCAGCAATATTGAACATGCAGACCAAAGATAGGAACGCTTAAGAGTATGATTAGGAAGAAGAAAGTGTGACGGAATCGGATGAGGAAATCGACAGCGACCGACGAATCACTGAATCTGCAGGGGAGGAACCAAAAATAGTTATAAGAACAATCCAAAGAAGAAATAAATCCAAGTCAGGGATACACCCGATCCAATAAACAAGAAACATCTCACCTAGCTTTGCTCTCCTAACCACAAGCAAGAATACGCAGGTCAAAGGAATCAGGAAGCAATCAATTAAATGTAAATAAGTTTTACCTATTTCTACGGAGGGATATAAAGGATCAAATTAACTGGCAACGCTTTAGGAGGAATCGCCCATTTACGATGGAAAAGACAGATCAAAATATTCTACAGTTAAACATCAACAGATAAATATTGGGTCACATTTTAGAAGATACAACCCGTATATTATCTTAATTTCGGATCACGGAGTCAACTTAGAAAGAGAAGGAAGTGATAAAAATATGGAACTAATATGTTATAGCCGTAAACCCAATGGAAGAAGCACACAACAGAGCTGCTCTAGCGATCAAGAAGGGCATCGAATACAGAATGCGTAAAGATCCAAAGGAAACTTAGATCTTATTATAAGAATGAAATTGACGAACATCATAATGGCTACAGGATATCAACCGCCAAGGAGAGATCATTTTCTTATTAACAACTTCATTAACATCTTAAACAGTCTGAACCCGGTATTGTTCATGGGTGACCTCAATGCTCTGCCAGGAGAGCCGTTATAGAACCAAAAATGGAGTAGGAAGTCACCTGGAAGCGCTGCTCGCAAGAAGTACCGGCCAATGACTAGCTCCTGAATAGCCAACCTTTGTGACTGGCACCACAGCCACAAAAGCAGATATCTGCCTAGGCCAATAATCAACTTCCTCATAACAATTATATGAGGCTGGAAGAAAAACCATGTATAGAACTCACAGCAACTTTCCTCACCATTAATCAATGACCAATACAAATCAAAGGAAATGTAAGAAAAGCTCTCTATAGCGCGGACTGGTAAAGATACAATAAGGAACTAAATTCATATGAACCAAAACCATTAGAATGAGCAACATTAGAAGATATTGATGCTGAATTAGAAAATATAAGGAGCTCGATGCAAGAAGCAGACTAAATAGCAATTACAAAAAACCACTGAACGAGGAGTAAGAAATGGACACCTGAAATGATACAGAAGTACAGAAAACTAAAGGAAATCTCTGAGGAAATAAGACGGAATGGAACAATAAGGTAGCTACACACTGAAATCAGAAGGACAAAAGGAGAACTGAATTCGAAGATAATAGAAAAAACAAACGGAATACTGGAACGAAATAATCTAGGATAATGATGCACACGTAAAGGAATTTGGAGAAAAATAAACCAAATGAAAGGCAAAGCTGGAGCAAAGAAAATGGTAAGAAAAGATAAGAAGATATTTGACAGAGGTGAAGAGGACAATGAATAATTTGACATCGATTTTGAACACATTATTGAAGCAGTCAACAATGAAACACACCCTTACCCATTTGTGGATGAAAAGAGAGACACACTTAACGGTTAAGACGCGAAGATCACCGTACAAGAAGTTAGAACCACATTTTTTTAGCTACAGAGTATTCAAAACAAAGCAGTATCAGTAATCACAAACAAAAGAAGAGAGGACAAAAGAAAACAACAAGGTTTACGTAGAGAAGTGAAAATGAAACTACTGCACAAGATAATAGAGGAAAGAGGCAAAAATTAATTTAGTAGACACAAAAGGAAATCCGCAAAGGAAATCACGGATTTGATAGCCTAAAAGGATGATGGGGGAGCACATACCCTCTTCCTCACATAAACATTAAGGATCAACCAAGCGATAACTTGGAAAATTAAGAAAGAGTAAAAAATCCTTTGCTGTTTTACCAAATGCAGAAAACTTAAAGAGAAACAAAAACGACAAAGAGTTATGAGAAAAAATTACCAGTCGTAGAAGAAATATAACGACAACGGTTCCAAAGCCTTATAGCAGTACAACAAAGATAACATAACATTAAATCTCAAAAAAGGATAACCTGAGACTCAGTCAACTACTAACATGAACTATCGAATTTCAAAACTACGACATTACATGTCCATGCACCCTGGCATTTAATTGCAAACCTATTACTTCTTTCCACTTCTCCCTACATTTTTTTCTATCCTTCACATCTAAAAGTTTAAACGATCCATACGTGGTACAGAGGCAGTTTCGAAAGAATTACTAGTAAACCCATTTGAACCTGAGGGCCCCTTGACCAACTAGGTCAATTTTCAAGTCTACTAGATTTATTCAAACTTTGCTATCTCGACCTTTTACTCTTCATCGCCCTTTATGTGTCTTGATCTTATCCTCGCTGCTCCAAAGGCCCGACTAGGGTTTTGGGGTGGCGGTGATGAGCCTAGGCGAGGCGGGTCTCCTCTCCTCCCCCTCTGGTCATCTCCGGATGGCCAGAGGGAGGGAGGCGACTGGCAATCTTTCACTGTCTCTTCTACCACCTCTCCTTTCATTCATTCATTCTCTTCTCAGCATACTTTCATCGGTAAAGGAGGAAAAGAACAGAAGAATCTACAATGAAGATGATCGGGCAAGATCAAAGGCTTAGTAATTAAAGTTTGGTTTTTATCATACAGGGTAACTTAAAAGAGATGGAGAAAAGAAAATAATCAGAAAAATAGAAAGTTGCCAAAGAAAATTAATTAAGGCCAAATATACAATGGTCTTCAACAAAATATACACATGTAAAGACCATTGTATATTTAGCATTTTATTTATATATATATGAATGCAATAAACCACATTGAGAGAGAAAACGGAATTAATTTTTCTTACAGTAATATTTATAACGGCGTAATTTTAACTGCGATCAAAGCGGTGCTCGCTGCCTCAGTGACCAGGGTTCGAATCGCTTCCCTGCACGGATTTTTTCGCAAAAAGGTAATAAATATTACTGTAAGAAGAAAAAAAATATTACGTTTTCTCTCTCAATGTGGTTTATTTCATTCATCTTCATCATTCTCTCGCGCTACTTTGAGAGATATTATATATATATATATATATATATATATATATATATATATATATATATATATATATATATATATATAAGACCTTGGAGGTAAAAGCTAGTCCCTCATAAAATACCTGCCCGCATCTTTGAGAATGCGTTTGCGTTTGTTCGATGAATATGACTCCATCAACCTCAACAGCAAATTTTTCCAGTGGCGTCATCGAGCCGGCATAGATTAGACCCGCCATTGTTAACTCCAGAATATGAAGAATATGCCTTCTCCAAAAGACCCTATAGCCACTAAATCCCTCAAAAGAATGACAGGGCAATGTCAATTATAATCATGTATCATTTTCTTAAAACACTATTTAAATCATTGTTAATCAATCCTCTTTTGCTTTTCACTTCTTGGCAATTGTCATTTCTTCAGGCAACTTCATTTGTAGTCGTCATTGTTAATGTTTTCCTTTGCCACCTTACCACTTACCTCTGTTTAGAGAACGTATTTTCAGCTCACACTTGTGATGTATAATTTATTTTCTTTGGAAAAAAGGCTTATTTCTTATAAAATTCAATCGGGTACACAAAAGTTATTTTTATTCCCTACGACTAAATTAGTTACAAAAGTCAATTACAAACAACCCATTCACTACAGAAAACATAGTGACCCAATCCGTATTTCCTTTTTCTTTAAGAACAACCCACGCCTCTGCAACAGATCAATCAATGAAATAAAAAAAGCAAATCCAACACATAAGTACAGTAGCAAAAAAAACGCAGGAGCGAAGAGACAGCCAACACTTTATGCGACCTCTCTGTCCGAATTCTCTTTCAAATCTCAAAATGAACTCCCGCTGACACTGATATATCCAAATGCAACTACTTTTCTTATTGGGGCTAATCAAAAGCGGTCACAGCATAATGAATTAGTTAATTACTGCCCTTCCATACCACATTATTCGCAGTCTCTCTCTATATTTACGAGCCAACAACCCTTATTCTTACTCTACACTCAAGGCAGGGATTCTCGAGCGTCGTGCTATCACTGTCACTCAAAACTGTATAGGATGTCAAAGTCCTTGCAACTCTCACATGTGCAACCCATGGGCCCTTTAGAAAAATCCAAGAGCCACGCTGAAGTAGCATCCATTCACGCCTATTCAGGGAGCCTTTGTACGAGAGCTACCACTACATTCAGCGGACACTCGAAACTTTGGTGCCTGACACACTTTAGATCATTTAGCCAACACAGCATCCCACGCACTGCAAAGATCAATGTACATGCAAGTTTCTCCAATCGAGGACAACTTCCAAAAACATTATCTCCATTTAAATCTTCAATGTTTTCCCTCAACCTGGAAAATGCTACCCTTCATAGTAGGCTAGAAAATGTAGAGATAGATGGTCAAATCGCAATAAGTGCAGTAATCGTAATGATATTATCCCTTGGTTTCCTTATCAACTTCCATAGCGGAAAAATGTGAGTGGTTAAGTCATGCTTTTAAACAATCCAATAGCTCCCTCTTTATTCCTCCACTAGATCATAAATAAATGTAAGCTTCTTGCCTTAAAGTCATAATGTTCTAACAAATTTACTCTCCCTTTAATACGAAAAATTTGGTATTTGTTGCATGAAGCTGAATGTACGAGGCGGATTAGGGGGTGCTATCAGGCTTGACTACCTCAAGGGATCCTTCGTGCGATTTGGGTTCGATTTTCTATGTGCATGAATTGATTATACACGATTCTTTTTCTCTCTTACATTCCTTGCAATTTTCTGATACATTTCACTCTTACTTTGTTAGTGTTGGATGAACTTTTAGAATTGATATTGAAAAAGTGGTATATTAAAAGGAATTTCTCCTATCTTGTTGCTGTCGGTTTCAATTTTCCCTCTATTAGATTTCTATTTAAGTAGTGGATGCTTTAGCTTTCTGATGTAGATATTAGGAAACTTGAGAACTTAGTCATTAAACCAATTAGCTAATTTAGTTTAGAAGATGTTAATTTAACTTTGGGTATCAAAGTTCACTAGTTCTGATCTTTTATGATGCGTTTATTTTTCAGTTTAATCTATTAATCTTCTCCTGATTTACCTTTTGTTTGAGAATCACTGTTTAGTGAGAGATACATTCTATCAAAAAGTAAAAATGATATTTATTAGCCAGTTTTGGGGGATTTAAATTGAAATTCAACGTTGGTCACCTTAGATCGCCATTAATAAGTTTCACATTTAATAATATTAGTTAAAAATATATATTATTAGGAAATGGCTTCGAAGCTTCCTCTACAGGTGGAACTTGCGTTTCGCTACTAAGATAGAAAATTTAAAATCTAAAAAAAGCAGCCATGGTTAAATTTTTACGATTTTCTGAACTTCGCCAATTATAATAATTTTAAAAAGGAACTCTAAACTAAATTTCTCCCCTTTCAAAATATCACGTGGCTAAATTTTATGAACTTCACTAAATTATAATAATTTTAAAAAGGAAGTCGAAACTAAATTTCCCCTCTTTCCAAATATCTCGCTGCTAAGTTGAAGTTGAAGTTGATGTAAGAAGAATAAAATGTGTAGTTGGTATATAAAGATAAAAAGAGGTTTGAGAATTGCCCTGGTGTAGAGGGCTCCTCACAGGTTTGTCTATTCTTTTACAATTTATTTCTTCTCTTTATGTGTTGCTATTATTTGTCTTTATCATTTTATATATTTAATTATATGTATTTGTTTTTATTATATTTATTCTTTTTCATTTATTTATTTTTATTTTGTATTTTTTATTGTTTTTTTGGGTTTTTTTTTTTTTTAAATATATATCACTATAACTAGGTAAATAAATAAATATTTTTTCTATTTCCTCCGTCGTGGCTTTCAAGCCTTTCAAGTTTATTGTTTGCTTTTGATTTCCTGTTATATAATGTAATTTTAGGTTTAATAAATGTCTTGCCGGGGTTAGTTGATTTGTATAGTAGGTTGTCATGGTTGGGTTCTGTGGGCACTACGCCTCTTTTACTCTTCGCTTTCTTCTCTTGTTCTTATGATTTATGATGTTTTAATATCATACGGTTAAGTATAGAGACCAACTTGTTGATCTCGGGAGCAGTTTCTTCCACTTGGGAAGAGGGATCTTCTTTTCACGCGATCTCTGAATGCTCTGGGTATGTCTAGGTTTTGGTTTATATTCGGGAGTATTTCTTCTTCGATTTTGTCCCAGGTCTTTCTCCCTAGCCTTTGAAGTTCTACATTCAGAGGGGTTAGCCCTGCTCTTGCGTGCAGTACCGTCTGCTGAATGTAGTCCGACCTTTTTGCTCCAGCTATAAGCAGGGCTGCTTTGTTCTGCACTCTCTGCATCTGCCTGAGAGAGGTGAAACTCACAGCCTGCATGACCACTGCCGGGTACACTAATGTTGAGCGCACCAGAGCAGTGTATAGCTTTTTAAGGTTCTTGGAGCTGAGGTTTTTAAACCTATACAGTTTGCCAAGCTGTATTTTGGCTAGGGAGATTCTGTCAGTAATGTGACCTTTATACCCTTTGGAGGTAAATTGTAGACCCAGGACTTTTCCTCTGTTACCATATGGGTAAACTTCACCATTCACTCTGACATCCACATGTTTGCGGCGGTTAACTGGTAGGATTTGGAACTTTTGGCGGTTGGTCTTGATCTTCCACTTTCGTTCATATCGATTGATGTTGTCGATTTCGATGGCTGTCTGCCTTGCTTGGTATCCGGCGTGCTTGTAATAGCTGGGGACGATTTGCGTGATGTCATCTGCAAACTGCAGGTACATCACTTCCTCCCCTACCGGATCAGCTAAAATATAGTTATAGATGAAGATATATAAAAATAAATTTTCTAAACTTCACCATTTGTAATTCTTTATTTAAAAAGGTCACAAAATATCGATACTTATATTTATTTCTGAACTTCACCATTTTGTTTTTTGACATTATAAAAGAATTATTAGAAATAACTTTAATAAAAACACATAAGTAATAACCAAACTAAGAGGCAATTATGATTCAAATACTTAAAAAATCCCCTTCTTAAATTATAGAGTTAGTGATGATGGTTAATTTAATTTATTACCAGACTAGATACCTATTATTGGAGATACGTTTAGGAAAGAAGTAATATAAAATAGTGGGCAAAGCAGTTGTAAGGTTCTGCTAGTAATCTTTACGGCATTAGATATACATTCAGTTAGCAAAAAAATAAAAGTGAAACGTGTGAATAAACTTAGCAAAAAAGCCTCATATAAAGCATAGAGTTGTAGGCACAAGGGAATAATAGGTTCTTCTAGAAGGAAGTGAACGAAGTAAAGGTGATAATTAACAGAGACTATTTTTCATACCAAAATGCTCTATAATGAGCCCCTCAAAAAATAAATACATTAATGACTATCCAAAAAATCAGTATAACCTTAAAATACGTGTTGTCTAGTTAGTTAGTTAGTCAACACCAATCTTTCCATGATACTGGGAGGATCCCAAACCGGATAATGAAATTTATACAAAGATCAGTATGACAATCGCTGGTAGGCCCGAGGAACCCAGGAGCCAGTCCTCTTTTGCGGAGAGGTGCCAGGAATTATTATGTTTTGACACTAAACAGCGTTCAGGTGGAAGCCTTCGTCACCTCGGCGGAGAGGGATCTGTTCCGCGTCAGAGGTACATGGATATAGATACCCATCTGCAGTATTCTTCAGAACAGAGAGTGTGTTTGTGTGTTGTGCTGGGAAGGCAAGAGAGGAAAGAAAGCAGTGCTGTGATTGGATATGTGTGAGGTGAGAGGTGTAAGATCTACCCACCCGAAAACAGGATCAGCACAGCGCGTGCACCAATCGGTAGCCAGATCTCAACGTGCGCTGACATTTGTGTCGATTCATGCCGGGATTCCTAATTCAACCTGGTACCGCAAAGTCGGAATGCCAACGCCATATCCACTCGGCTAGCGTGAGCTCTTGGAGGTTTTCTATTTAGAAGATGTCAACCGGTGTTAGATGCAGTAACAACCTTTTGTGTTTTGCTAGATTTATGCACCATAGCGTAGTTTCCTTTAGTCATGTAATGTAACTTATTTCGGAGCAATTAGCCAAATTGACTCAAAATTATCTCAAGTACAGTCATTGGTGGATGTTAATGAGTTTCCTCACTTCCCAAGACAGTATACTGACAAACTAGCTCCACGCTAGCTTACAATTTCTCGTTCAGAAAGTGAAGAACTTACCTACTTACTGGCTTCATGTAAGAAAACAAAAACAGTGTGGCTTCTAGGATCTCTAATCACTGAATTTCTATCTAGACCTCCTTACACCAGATGGCTGCATCTTACTTCCTCCATTTATACCCCACTTTCGGCTTCTAGTACCCTAACATATCTATCACCCCTCTACAACAAAGATTTTTATCTTTATTTCTCCACTAAATCACCAAATTAAGCAAAGTATCTTCTTATTTTTCCCCTCATTCCCCAAATTAATCTGATTACATAACCTAAGTAGAGGTTTCTTTCATTCAGTGTTTCTTAAATACTCGATATAGAGCAAGAAAGTATTCGAGCTAGGTTTCTCTTCGCAATCAGTAACTCGTTGACATTTTGACGCTATAGATGGCATAAGACCAACAATAGTGAAAATCCGTAAGAGGTAATGTTTACTTGTTGTTTAATATCCACTTTGTTTTAGAGATAGAGGGAAACATCCTTCCTGGCGTAGAACCTTCGCACTGTTATTTAAATTGTGCCTATGTAAACAAATGGGTAGACGCCATGAGGCCTCAATTAAATTATTTTCAGTGCTTCTAGATCACTTCATTTCTGTTACTCATAACCAAGCTATTTTAATGTCATTACAAACAAAATGCAAACATAAGAAACCAGTCTTCGTCTCTCTTCACAACCTTAATTTTACAATAAACGTGACACCAGAAGATTTTTACAAAGTTCAGAAAAGATGCATGACCAACGAGTCTTAGGGAGAAAATCTACTATTTAAAACTTTAAATCACTCGGATAGGTCACTTTTAAGGGTGTGTATATTAGGCGTAGCAACGATAAACATATCTCAGAAAATCAACATGCACATCTCAGGTTTTGAACACTTGAGTACACATATTTCAAAGGTGGAAATAGTTTTATGAGAAAGATTTGAAATACCCCCTTCTTTTAGCTCAAACTTCTTTTTTTTGTTTCAAGCCAGAGATATTTTTAACCATCAGTTGTTGGTTTATTGTTATAGGTTCTTCTAAATCTATTAAAGTTGAGTTTAAACTAAAGAAGTATGACAAACAAGTGCGGAGTTCAACTTTTATTATCTAACTGATACATACTATTTGTCAACTGATACTTTAAAAATCAAACGATGGCATGAAGCCACCGGATTTTAGTACTGCCCGACTGTAGCCATCTCCTGCTTCTTTTCCATAAACTTCGCCTGAAGGTTTCGTCACCATTCGTACAAACCCCTCCACAAATTGAGAATGGCATCGATGTCCATAGAGAGTGGCTCGTCAACAATATTTTGCAGGTCTTTATTAGATAGATGCACTGTAAGTGGTTGTTAACACCTGCCCCCCTATTCAGGCGAAGTAGATCTATGAGATTCTTAGCAGTCTTATCTATTTTTGGTTGCCTGAATTCACGTATCTCTTCCTCATACACAGTAAATTCTCGGAACTTTTTGATTCTGTTAATAGTTAATTTCCTGTTCTTCTAATCAACGTCTGCCAAAATTGCCAAAAGGACGTTCTCAGAATGAGCCCAGTAAGAATTCCTTTAGATTGTTTGCCTTGCTATGGCTTCTCTGGCAGGTTTGAGTATTTCCAGAATATAGATGTGTTACAGGAGATGTTTAGAGTCATTAGTGCATTTCGAAGAGAATTTGATGTGAAACAAGATGGGCCCATAATGACACACGACAAACTCTGTGAGGACATACATGTCATTATTAGGTTTTTCTGTTGCCACAGAAAGTTGACAAATTCTGCTTGTATTATTGAGTCATCTTGCATGAGATATTGACCCTGGTTTCATATGTAAGAGATCATTGTCAATAGTACTGATAATTATGTACAGGTGAGATTGGTCAAAGTAATCCTTTCCATTGTAGTCCACTTTCTGTTGGACCAATATATTTCCTGCACAGGAGCCTCAAATAAAGCAAATTTTGATGCAAGCTGAATATGATCAATTGTAAATAACAATGTAATGGACATTCCAGCCCTCATAGGGCTTCATTCTTGTAGCCAGTATTAATTGACGTGCTGTCATCTCCCAGTGCCTTTATCTCATCTTTAATCTCATTTTCAACAACCCATTTCATCAGTCCATCTGCAATACCTGCACTTGTTGTTCGTTGAATAGTTTAGATGATCTAAATAGAAAGTATCAGGTTCTCCTACAAGCACATAGTGATCTAGAATGTCTTATTCTATGTAGTGTTGTGTTTTTTTGCTCTCATCAGAATACAAAGCAGTAATTTTCTTATCTGTCAAACATTGAGATTCGTTGAAATTCCTCCTTACCTCCTGTCTTGTCCTCGATACTTTGTTACGGTCAGTTACATGGGAAAGGTCTTCTGAATTTAGAATACCATAGTCGAATAGAGGTTGGGCGCTATTTGATACAGAATACCCATCTGCTTCCATGGCAATTATTGGTACTTGTATGATGTACTTCTCTGTTCTTGCAAAGAATATCTCCCATTCATTATCAGAAATGTCAGAAGATTAGGTTTCTTCATCCAAGGCTGCGTCTGAAATTGTAATTTTCTCTTTTCTTTTCTCTTTTTTGACTCTCCTTCTTCTTTTCTTCTTTCCTAAATTCGTTCTTCTCAGATTTTCCTTCGTTTTAATCCTTTTACTTGTTTGTACATCCGCTCCTCGAATTTTGATGTGACGCCCAGTTCTTTGGTCTATAGGAAATTCATGCTCTTTCATGTTATTTTCACACATGTAGTCCAAGGAATCATGACACTGACAACCTGCTATATCAAAAGGTTGACCCAATGATGAGATAAACTTCTTACTTTTAGTAGTATTCATTCCTTGTTTTGATACCACAGACGCTTCTTACACCAATTAGAGCAATTTGGTTTTAACATTCTTGATCAGCTGAAGTGAAATACTGGCTTTTCTCCAAATCTCAGTCACGGCCTCGGTTACTTTAAAAATCACATCTTTATTCCTCTTTTATTTATTATGTTACATACACTGAATATATCTTCCAACCTGTTGTTTTATTAACAGCTCATAATGAGGAAATTCTAGAAGTGGTGAGCCAAAGACACTGTGACTTGTTGATATTCTAGTTCTTTCACTTATCTTTGCCCTGAAAATGAATAATAGAAACACCCATTAGTATAAAACAGAAATAATACATGTAACGAGTGAATCTATACCATACATTCAAAAAGGTAAAGCCATATCCCTCCATAGGAAATTCTCTGTAAATATCTCGTAAATTTGTCATACATCGATTAATTTATATTGGCTCCCGAATAGTTCACAAACAAGGAATTCCTCGATCTAAAATTGCCTAAACCATAAATACATAAAGAATTAAAGTGAAAAATTTCTTCCTGTACGAAAATGACCCATTTCTAGCTTCGCAAACGAGAACTATAATAACTGAATATAACCAGCCTCACCATAAGGAAAAGATTTTTTCCGATTTTTTTCGTCTTCGTTTCCAAATTTTGGATTGTCTGCTCTACAAAACTTTAAAGGTGCCTTAAAAATGGTTGAGACACTATGGCTTGGTGTAGTTTGAGACAAACTAATTTGGTTGGGGGATATACAGTTTGTTCCCTTAACTTACCGCGATACTATTTTGCGCTTAGCACATGATTCGCTTTTCTCTGGTCATTTTTTTTATTGCAAGAATTCGTCCAGTTCTTCCTTTATTTCTGTTGGTATGGTCTATATTCAACAACGGAAAATTATTTAAAGATTGACTTTTGTCAAAAGACAACAGACAAAGGAAAAATGAAGTCCATCCATTTACAACGGCCAAAATTATTTTCAGAACCAGTTCAAAAACTCTCTATGGTACTTCTACAACCTCTTAATCTTCCTGCAGAAGTAGGTGATACATTTACTATAGTGGGCATTGAAATGAGATCACTCTTGCGCAAGGGAGTTCCTTTGAAATAATTTGACTGCATCACCGTATCCAAGGATTTCATTACTATCGCTTCACGTGTAGGAGAACCGAGGGACTTGCTTTCTTACTGTAGTAAACAATTTATACCTGATCGGTTGGGTGAAGTATATGATTTCCTTCCGATTAAAGTAGTTTTCACGTCCCCTTTATCACTCAAAGACAAACTCCTTTTGTGAGTGATTAAATGGAGTGATTAAAATATAAAAAATATTTGCCAAGATCACCCTTCACAATGGTACATATATCTTTCTGGTGCTTTATGTACCTATCACGAGACCTCAAGTGGCCCCATACGCTGTTCTCAATCTACTTACTTTATGCGAGTCATGTTCGAAGACCACTTGCATATTTAAAGGAACTTTTGGGGGCTAGAATTCTGGTCCTTATATGCAAACACGTGTTAGATTTACGCGAGAGTCTAAAAAAGCAGCAAAAGGTGCTGTGAAAAAGACAAATGAAAAATAAAAAAGCTATAAATCCTACTCTGAATTGAAGACGGCTGACCGAGCTTTTAAACCAGATGATCAAGTTCTGTTACTATTCTCTAACATCTTAAAGAAATACTTCAGACTTTCCCCTATGAAACCTATTCGAATAAATAACTAATCTCTCGTACAAGCTCAAATCTATATCATTGTACACCACCAAATTGCTAACATTGCACTCGTCGAATAGCATAGAATCAAAGGAAAACAAGCAAACGATTACAACATAAATCCATAACTAATTAATGAAAGCAAGACCCAGGTTAGAAAATTCTT
Organism: Ceratothoa steindachneri; assembly: GCA_963969495.1. Lineage (NCBI taxonomy): Eukaryota > Metazoa > Arthropoda > Malacostraca > Isopoda > Cymothoidae > Ceratothoa > Ceratothoa steindachneri. The sequence continues at coordinate 44,935,810 of OZ018334.1, forward strand.
ATCTGATTATTTTGAATCCTTGACAACAATTCCGGGATGCACAGATGTATTAGAGCATCAAATTAGACTACTCTCATCACCTAATTGCACAAAAGCCTAATCAGATCCATATGTAAATTCAACCAGCTAATGAGGAGGAAGCTAATAATTTATTAGGCCTCAGGATAATTCAACCTTCCTATTCCAATTATTGTTTCTTTGTCGCTGTGTTGAAGAAGCCTAACTCATAAAAGCGTGCTTACTTAGATTTCAGAAAACTTAAATCCATAACTACGTTGGATTCTAAGTTTATACCGGTTAGTTTCGGAGAATTGTTATTAAACTTGATCTCTGCCAGCTTATTATCATGTGCCACTCAAGGTAGAGGCGTGCACAATCGTAGAATAGGAGCAGTTATCTTCAAGTACGATGAATACTGGATCCCATCTCTGGTTCTGTTCGCGAACAGTTTTATAGAGACAGGAAATATTCAACTATAGAAAACAAGGTCTGCTGACCAAAAAGTGGCGTACTCTCACTTATTCCGAATTATAACCTCACAACCTCCACAACTTTCAATAATTCAAAGACTAAGACTTAGAACATTTGAAAGAGAATGTAAAACAACATAACGGTTTCGGATGACGTTAGAATCGGCCGAATAGTTATGATGTTATTGCCGAAACAAAATAATTCATGTGCTAACCTTAGTAGACCCATGGAAGTTATACCATTGGAAAGAGAATATAAAACAACATAAGGGCTTAGGAAAACGTTAGAATTGGCCGATTACTCACAATGTTATTACAAAAACAATATAAAAGCGAACCGGGGACTGACCGACCGACTAAAAATGTTTAATACTAAATCTTAATTAGATCGTCGGCTTCTCCCATCCCGCGACCAAGTTCTAAGACTTTAATAAGTTTTGGCGATTTTGTAACCGTGGCATATAAAGCGCTTCACTTTAACATATTTTAAACATTTCTATAAAAGATCAACACGTTTCCACGGAGGTAACCGAAATCATTTTCTTATAACCAGAATCGTACAGTTCATCTGAGACTGTTATCTTTCCTGAGTAATAAAAGATGATTAATATCTGAGTCTTTTATCTTTCTTGAGCGATCAAAGATGCTTAAAACAATTTTAGGAGAAGACACAAATTGATAATAATATCTGGTGCATCCTTCGACCACCTGCAACACCATGATGACGACACTTGGAAACGTTAAGTCATTTCAGTTCTACCTGTTTTGGCCCTCCGGAGATGCGAGTTATTGTCTTTCATACATCTCTCTCGCTACCACCATCGCTCAATGCAAAGTGCCAGCCTTGACATCAACCTCCAAGAAGCTCTTCATCCACTTGAGTAGCAAGCCCTTTTATTTAAGGCAACCGAGAGGAATTCTAACCATAAACCTCGTTAATAAATATAAATTGTTGACCTAAGCACCGCTCAAATAATACAATCAATTATAGAATTATGGATTTATTTGGTTATATAGAGGAAAACTAGAGAAAAAATACCAATATTTATATTTTCTGGAAAATAATTTATTAATTTCCCTTCAAATTCCAGAGAATATTTTTTTAAAAAATTTTTTCTGGTAGTGTTTAATGTGCATTTAAAAAAGAGCTGATAAAAATAGTTAGAAAGAAAGTAATGTGTATTTAAAGAAAGAAAAATCCTTATGAAAAAAGTTATTTGTAGTTGAAGAAAGGATGCATCCACACCTATAAAGAACGATAACTAATGATCTCAATTCAACGGATAGAAGTGCTTTATTTACAGAGAAAATTGTAATAGGACAGAAAATAGCTAAAGATGGAATCATTGAAATGTTTCTCTTTATTTTTGTTAATTGGCAATTTTCATCCCTTGATGAAATCACCTGCATAAAAGGACTTTGTCTAGCTGAAATACAGCCGAGAATAGAAAGCCAGTCCCTAAATATAAAGCGCATGTATCACAGTGACAACTTTGCCTCTTTTAAAAATTAAAGAAGTAAGTACACAGCCTTTAACAAATAAAGTAAAATCCTGAAGATAGGTGCGGTGAAAACGGGTAAAAGATATATACTCTACGATCTTCCTGCGGTCATTTTGGCGGGAGAGAACTTACTCATCCAAATGTCATTTGGAATAGTGTGACATTGCAACAGTAACCCAACCACTCTACTAAACTCATACACGTCACGTCGTGGCCTGAGATAAAAGGCGATAAAGAGAAACAAAATAAAGCTTTTCTCTCACTACATTTTTAATAAAGCCAAAATCTACAAAGGCACTTTCGCACAATCACTTTGAAAAAGAGATTCCGAAAGTAAAATTCTAAAAAAAGTTTAATCAGGAAAGTAGTTTCCTTTATTATTGATAATTGTTTCCCATCATTCAATTAAGCACTGGATTCATTTTGTTTAAGATTTCATTCGATTTTGTTGAAATATATGATTTTATCTGCTTTTCTCTCTTTATATTACACCAATATTTGCCATTCAGGTGTTGTGAGGACCTAAACTTTAATAGGATTTTAGATAAGGTAAGTACGTTAAATGTAATGGATGATGAAAAAGAAACGGATCTTTCGGTTTTGGTTCCGCTGCTTCGATTTTTTTGGTAAATTCCACCACGAATGGATTATTTAATGCTGATTACAAATATATACAACATTATTCTAGAAATTATTATTTTTAAAATTAGGCAAAGTTAATTAGGATGGATTAAAACGAAAGACAAACCTGAAGTTCTGACTGAAAGGCGAACGCACCTACCTCTCACGCGTTAGGTCCCAGCTTCGAATCCTGGTGAATGGTTGTAGGGGAATGGTCACTTCCCCCCCCCCCCCGTTTACTCTTGGTGCAGTCACAAAGCGGTTACCGAAAAAACATCCGTCGAAGGCATCGGCAGGTTCAGTGCTTAACCGCAGTGTGGCACAACTTGGTGCCATGAAAGACCCTAAAGGTCAAAATGTAAGATCTCCCCCAGGAGAGTGAGATCCAGTTTCACGTCGAATAAGAAATTGGAGACGTGTTTCTCCCAATCTCGAAGGCTAACGAGGAGCCGATGTTCGACTTCATGGCAAAAACCGTTGGCCAAAAGAACTCTCCTGGGGCGTCCTCAAGCCCCTCCCCCCTTACCCCTCCCCCAGTGGGGTGACGAGGTATCAATGAAGAACTCTGAGAAAAATCGTGGTAGTATACGTCAGTTTCTAGGTGACGAAGTCTTCAGATCAAACCGAACTACCGAGACTGGAGAGGTAGTGTACTTGGGGCGCCAGACCAAGAAGTACCCTGCAAGAGAGGCAGGGCTACCTACCTTAAGGGGCTAAGAAGAAGCTCATCCTCGAGCTAAGTCCCTGGTTATCGAACCAAACGATAAGTTAACTTTGGTAAGTTCAACTTACTCTCGCAGAAAGACTCCTCATATCCTGGTGCACCTTAAACACCAGGGGTATTCCTCGTCCTTGAGGAATTAAGAAAAGAAGAAGGAAAA